>OMNM01026524.1:1495-16779 GCA_900302745.1 Parablennius parvicornis | reverse complement strand
TTGGTTTCACCGATTGCTCTTCTTCGAGCCAGTTATGACATTAGTTGTTTACATTACAAGAAAAGAGTGCTGTCACAGAGATGTTTACAGTCACATTAGGCATTCATAGCACACACATTACTATGGCACTTCTTTTTCATAAGGCACAATGCAGAGGAGAGAGTAAGGAAATGGAATAGTATAAGGCTTGATTCAATGTAGGTCAACTGGTAGAATTTAACATAAATAGTAAGCTTGAATCCATTGATCCCACAGGAATACATCAGATAAGTATCATTTACTGCCGCTCCATATCAGATTTCTGCTACATTACTCTTAAAGAAATCTTTCGTCTTGCAAAAATGCATCTCTCTGGTGTGCGGTAAGCTCAGTAAGCCTTTAAGGTTCTTAGACAGACGGGCTATTCGCATATATCCAAATGCTATTTGCGCTATCCATCACTTAAATGGTGGGAAACAAAAACAACCATATATAAGGGACACAATTTTAACCTCAGTTCATTAACAGGTGAGTGAGTGTGCAGTGCGATGAGCAGACAAACACACATCACTGCTTGCTGAACACATTTTAGTGTTATTAGAGCGGAGAAACTGACACCCTTAAAAATGGAAAGCCTAACAAGAAGAGCCTTTTACATATTTGAAAAATATGGAATATTGAAAAATCACACACATACATGCACATGTGCACACACACACATACACGCACACACACGCAAGCCTGCCATATCTCACATACACACATGGGCTTGCACTGTAGTTGGTGCATTTCATTTTCATATCTTCTGCCCCGAACCGCTCAATATTCTTCCTCCACCCCCTCGCCTTAACAAAGCTCATCCTACACCTCTCCACCTTTCCCTCTCTTTGCCTTGAGTCCGCCTCCCTCCCCTCTTTACTTGATGGCAGCCTCACTTGTAATTAACTGTTATGTGGGGGATTGATTGCAGACAGCTTAGCATTGACCAGCTTCATTATGGAGTCCCTTCAAAGTGGGATTCTGGGCCTGCCAATACTCCTGAGTTTATTTCAGTGAGGGGATCAATAGCTAGCGCATTAAAAGCTTTATTTGGGCTTTGTCCGCCCCTTGAGTACCTTTGCCCTGGATGCTCTGTGGATCTATCTGGTACCACCATGATGGCTGCTTCGACCTTTCATGGGAGGGAAGGAAGCATGACCAATGGTGGCTTATGCTGCATAATGTAGCATGGGTAGAATCTCAAAACAGCAGAAAAAAAAAAAAAAAATTCTATCAATGTAAGTCTTCTTGGCTTCATCTGCAGTGTGTGGCATTCTTCTTTTGTAGATATTCTGAGGATTACTTTGATGTATACTGATAAACATTTCATCTGAGAGCTCGGCGGAAGCTCAGCTGAGTGGTGCACTTGTGTACACACTGTGTGACTGCAGAGAATTCTGAAAGAATTTTTTTAACACTTACCCAGATGTTGCGATATGTGACAGTTAGTCACCGCAGTGCAGACGCCCTGCAATGTTTCCACTCTGCCAGTGGAGTACGACGGCGACAGCCCGGCACTCTCTTTCAAAGCTTACTCTACAAACAGCATGCTACAGCACTTCTCCATGAAAGCATATACACATTGAGGTATCTGGGGACTTTCCCTCGGAGATGCACAGACACACACACACACACACACACAGACCCCCACGTACGTACACACACATGGGGTGGCCCTCTGATGAGATATCATTTTGTCATTTAGCATGCTGTGTTACAAGATGTATCTCCCCTGCCAAAGCGTCAGCACCAACCCCAGCTCTGTCCTTGTCTGGTGTTTCCCTCAAGGCTACACACACTGCTGAGGAGCAACACACCCTTGGAGAAGGAGGGAGCATGGCTGCCACGTTATAAATGACTCCAAGAATCCCTGTCTTTCTTTCTCCTTTGCTCCCTTACATGCACACTCGCCTCACCTAGCCCACATCCACACATGACACAGGACAGACGCACCACCAGTTGCCAGCTGAGACCATTACACAGATATACTCTGTGGGTGCCATGTGGATAGAAATGATGACCTTGCCCCGAAGCTTTTGTTCTTTACCTCTCGACTCTCTGAGACAGATCTAACCAGTGCCATGCCGGGGTTATTCTTTTCCTTTACGTTCATTGATGAAAATAATCCTCACCCAGCAGTATCGCTTCTGCTTCCACAACTGGGTAGTCTTTCATTATTAGCTCTTCTTTCAGCCCACGTTAAGTAATGTTCTTTAGGAAGTGAGATATTGCGCCATCCAAATCTTACTGTACCTCACCGACTCCACAGTCGGTCCCTGTGTGCTTCTACAGAACTAATGGCCTGCAGACTCAGCACTTGGGCAGCAGAAAGATGAATAAAAAAACTCACAAACGTACCCCACTGATACCCTGGACAGTGGTGGTGACACTTAAATAATAAGCAGTGCTTAGCGCTTTAAAGATATTTTTTTCCAGGCTGTGTGGGGCTGAGGTCAACTCATTAGTGGAGTGAAAAACAAAGGAAGCACAGACATGCCGAGGCACACACAGCCAACAATCTCATAAGAAAAGTGGGGTATTATTGCTGAGCCTGTAATCTCTGATTACATGTATAATAAAAAAAGTGTCACATTACAGCAGCAATTGCTGCAAGATGATTTAGTAACATCGTAATTTCAATGGTTTGTTTATACAAGACTGCAGCAGCATAGAATGTTATTAATTTGAAACATTTGAAAATGGATTCTCTGTTAGAAAAATAGATGATTTTAACTTCAGTACTTTGCAGCAGTGCAGGGTCCTGTTCATATCAATAGCTGTAATATCATTACAAAGGCCACAGCATCACTTGTCGTTGCCAAAGAGGATCCTCCACTGAGCTTAGAAGTGTATATGAAAAGCAAGTTATCCTTGGGAAGACAAACATTAAAAACACAAAAGAGAAAAGATCACATAGATAAAACAGCAATGTGCAACAGTATGCCGGAGGGCAGCCAGTGGGGCTTTATTGTTAATGGTTTCTTCATGCTTGACACATTTCAAAACAAAACAACTAATGTTCTCCAGATCAGGCCAGCAGGACAACATTAGCAAGGAAAGATCTAACAGTCAGATAGGAGACGAGATTAATTACAATATGCCCTCATCGCGTACTGTGATGAGACACAGAACTGAATCAAAAAGCATATTTGTGGAAGAATTACTACATGGAAGAAATGTAAAACAAAAAATTATAACAGAATCAAATTTAGATCCAGATAAGCAAAGTAACCTTTTGGATATAATTTAACAAGGCGGGGTCTGTGCTGCAGTCATCAGCAAGCTTTCACCAGGCAGACAAGTGAAGTGCTCCTGGAATGTAAAGTAAAGGCTTAGAACAGGAAAGTAATGTTTGCCAAAAGATACGCACTGGGAAGATTATCAATCTTTAAAGTTTGTTTAATCAATCCGGAACTATACATACTTAGGCCAAAGTAATTCAACACAAATTGCTCCTTTTTGCGAACTGGAGAAATGTCAATATTCATAAGCAGTCTGTTCTTGCTCTTCTAAGATCTGCAGATGGGAGGAGGGCTGTCAAAAAAGCCCCATGTCAAGATGAAACAGAGGAAAGATATCTATTCAATTCTGACGTTTCATTAATGAATAATTTTCCCTATGCATAAATATTAATAGATAAAATTAATTACTTAAATCATTGATGTGGATGAAAATCAACAGGGAAGCTCTACAACTCAACACAAATGCGCATTCCAATCTCATTTAATGAATTTTCTTTCTAATTAATTTCAGCGTTTTAACATGTTTGTACAAGTTCACTGTTCAAACTCATTTACAGTTTTTCATCTTCCCATAAACATTATATTGAATTTTGCAGACGTGTTTGAAGGATGCATGACACCTGGATTTCATCCTTTCTTGTATCATATTTGGTGAACAGCAGTAATTACAGCTGTGTTTCTGGGCTTGGTTTTTCAAAAGACCCAAACACTGTGTATGAGCTGCCACTCCACACACAAGTGAGCTGAAGAGTTCACCTGTTGCGTCGACTTTGCATAGCCCCTCTGGCAAATAACCAGCACTAGATGATGGAGAACACGTCACCAACACCAAGCTCATTCACTTTGTAATAATGCTTTCATCAATGGGCTTCTGGTTCAATCACTGTTGTGATACCTCATTCAGTGACAGATTGTGACTTCACAGGCATTTATTCAAATGAAGCACTTGGGTACTATTACTTTATTAATCAGCATCATTTAGTGGAAGTAATGTGTCATATGAAAGGAGTATATAGATGTTTAGAGTATAAATGCCTCATCAGTAAAGAAAGTGGCAAAGAGAAATGAATCCTTGTGCCTGAAGATGTTGACGGTTAAATAACGATCCGCTTGTTCTTCAACTGGACAATAAATAATATATATTTTCACTACTGTAAACTCTTTATACAATTTCCTACATCGTACTTTATACAACTTCAGTCTGCAGGCTTGAGCAGATTCCAGCTGACTTTAGACACCAACATGCTTCCTTGACATTGTTTCATATGTTGTCCTGCCATTGCATTATGATTTAACCTTTGCTATAAATGTCACACAAGTAATCTGAAATGTCTAAGTCATTACTCGTCTTCCTCATTCCTTTCCCATACCACACATGAGCTTTATTGTGCAATATTGTCCTCACAGGTCATCAATGGTATCACACTGTTTGCTATGCACATGCAAATGCCGTTGAAATAAACCAAATCAAACATTTGCATTCACTCTTTTCCAACTCAAATGCACATTATTGGTTTGTCAAGAAAAAAACTACAGAAACAGCATGTAAGGGGGCAACATACAAACTCTAAATAGAAATTGCCCCCCACCCATTGTAAAACTGGGGTTATTCTTGTTTTGAGGCAAGAGTAATAACCCTTTCAAGCCATGGTGTGCACACACACACACACCTACAATTGCAAATCTATTTTCTACTAGAAGCAAATCCACTCTTATAACTTAAATTTCCCATTTCATCAGTAAACCTTTATGTACAAAAAGACATTGGCTGATCTTATAGCATTGTTCTGTCATTAGTTTCAAAGAAGAGTAAAAACTATGTAAAATTAGACATTACTGAAATTCTTAAACATTATGGGAGATGCAAGTGGTTAGTTTAGTCTTTTTATAAAGTCTATGAATCCATAAATCAATAATAATACCCTTCACTTATTACTCTATCATGATTCCTTGTTTTTTTTTTTCATTAAAAAAGAAAACAGTATGCAAAGATCAAACATCCTTCTGACCCATGCTGCTGTTTCGTCTTGAAAATTCAATTTAACATGGCATAATATGTCACACACAAACGATGCTTACGAGCCATTAAGAACAAGTACAAACTCTCTAAAAAATACACTAGTCTTACAAATACATATTTTTGAGCATTAGAATTGAAAAAGGAACATTTTGACACTCCCTTCAGAATCTTTAGGACGACTTTATGATGTTCACCTCAGACCTCCTAAATAGGGCTCAATGCCGTTTACACAGATATGCTTGGCCACGTATCAAAAGTGCACCCACTCTCTTAAAACTGCTAACAAGACCATCATTAAAGACTACTCTGTTGACCTTTTAAAATGCTGGCTTCTAGGTCCTTGTTCTAAATCCCTTGTTTATTGAGTTTGCTGTTTCTTCCAAATGCCCCCTGTAAAGGAGCACTGCAGAGATTTTCTTTCTCAAGTCTGCCCCTGACCTCAACAGAAGCATTATGAGAAATGGCTGGAGTATTCCTGATGTCTACAAATGAGGTAACTTATGTTATAAACAAAGTTTCATTATGTACTAAATAACATGCTGCATTTGTTGTCTGCTTTTTATCTTGTCTTCCTCTGATGAAGTGCGAAGGCTGATTTGGAGCCCGAGGGCAGTGATGATGCTGAGATAGACCACTCATAATATGAGAAAATAGAGGGGAGAAGGCAGACATATATGATATTGATGGAATAAGGAATAGAGCATATGAAAACATTCATCACAAAGGAGCAGCGCATCTATGATTATTTGATTAAAGGATTAAAGTGAAATCTGTTATTTTGCTGATGGTTGTGATTACAAGGGCAAGATATAACCTTCACAAACACACATGTACTTGAATAAGCTTCCAGAAAATCAGAGATGCATAAATGATCTTGTTCTTCAATAAGCAGTTCTCTTCATGCACTTTAAAACATTACTGTCTCAATAGAGAAAAATATAAAACTCCTAAATATATTCAAAAATTTGTCTCAAGCACAGTGTGTTGATCAGATGTCAAGCAAAAAGTGAACTCTGGTTCAGACACTGTCATAATTTGCATGTTCTGACACGCAACCCCTGCTACAAAACAAGGTTACTCTCTTATATGTAGACACCCGTCCACCTTCCCATTCATCACGTCTCCCTGCAACGTGGGCTGACCGTTTCCCTAATGATGCCAATTAATTGGTAACATTAGCGCATCTCAAAGATTAACATTCCTCAGTGAGAGAAACGAGCGCGGGGGAGTGAGAATGGGAGGGGGAGGTTTGTGGCTCGCACGTGGATATCAAAGCTCAAACAGTTGATGCACAGTTTGGTTCCCAATGATTAACGGGGAACACAGGTTAAACAGAGCGGGGAATCACAGTTCTAGGTGATGTGATCAAAGACATCACACATCTTGAGAGGGAATATAAATGTACCGCTCAGGAGCTGAAGACATGCAGCACAGAGAGATCACAAAGTTTAAGAATACCATTGTTCCAGTTAACAATTATGATGATATTCTTTTTTGATGCAAATAAATATGGACAATTATTCATAGAGATTAAATTCCATCATAAAAAAAACCCCAAGAAAAAATAGCTAAGTGTGGGTGTGTGTACTTGCATCTGTGTGTCTTCTTTTGCAAAGTACTTGGGGCTGCAGTGTCTTGGGATTTTGAAAGATTACCTCAAATTATATGCAGGGCCATACTTATACTAACTGCACACACAGCGCTGCTGAGACAGAGCGAGCGAGAGAAAGAGAGCGTGAGGGGGCAGGCTTACTTCCAGGCTTGGCGGTCTGGCACATGCCTGGCAGACAGAGATGATGATAGTGGGGGAAGCTTCCAGCCCCCTAGCTTCCATATCAGCCAGGTGTCCGTGGAAGAGATATGGCGAGGGTGAGGTGAGAGCGGGAGGGAGACTGTGACACACTGGGAGGATACTGAGGTATATGAGATGGAGACAGCACTCGTAGAAACAGACACAAGCAGCAGCAGACGGTTGCTGGATCTGGATGAGCGGCTTATGTTTAGGCTGTGAAACCGATCCTTTTATAAAAGGATTCCTAAACTTTTTGGAAGTTGCACTATGAACATCATAAACATAATATAATTCTGCAACGTAGCTGACTTTTGATTACATCTTTTTTCCCCCCTAATTTACCATTTGCATAATTTACATCTTTTCCTTTCTCTTTTTTACTAGTTATACTAAAATGTGTGACTTTACACAGCTGGTAGGATGAGTTCTGCCACATCCTTCTGTGGTTTAGGGTTTACTCCAGTTGTCTGGGTGTTGCAGTGTCAGATGGAGTTTTAGCATGGTTGATTTTATGGCTTAGTCTGTTAATGGCTGGAGAAAGATCACAATTTGTGATGCTACTTATTTGCAAACCAAACCCTGTATTATCATATCTCCTTAGTTGGTCTGACTTGTGCTTTATGAGCTTTGTCAGGCGATGACAAACCTCAAATCAGTCAGTAGCACCGTTTTAGATGAGTACCCCACCCGTAGAGTTGATATATGGCATACAAACCACATGGTTCTTGCCTGTCAGCAATAATAACCCTGGTTCAGTTCTGGGCCTAGTGGTCATTTCTGCCTTGAGTTTGGATGTTGTTCCTATGTGTGTGTATTTTTTCAGGGTAATTGATTTTCCTTCCACAGTCCTAAAACATCATATTTCTGTGAATTTGGTGTATTGTAAATGTGAATCAATGGAGTGGCAACCTGTTGTTTATTGCTAAGTTGGAATAACCCTTGTATGGAAGATGGATAGAAGGATGTATGGATGCATAGAAGGGTGGAAATTGTTTGCCACAGAATGCTATATTTCCTCAAACCCGACATGTTGGACAAAGTAAGTAAAACTACTATTTACATGGAGGTGATATGGCATGTGTACACTAATTACACTCGACTGAAATCTTCTGTTTAGCAGCTGACTTTACTGTATACCTAACTGCACTGGCCTTCATAGCAGAATGACATTGATATGAATTAAGTATTTTGTGCAGAACAGCTTAACAACAAAGAAGACTCTTCAGGACAAGTTCGAAATCAGCTTATCTCAAGGAACATAACTGAATCCGAAATATACGATAATTTCTTATTTTACCAATTTACAAACATAGACATGGGTAGTCAAGTAACAAAAACGCATGTGAATGCACTGCAAAACTTATAAATGTATCTGCATTTTGGAAGTGAAATTATTTATGAAATGGAATGCTTACACATTTTCAGTCTGCCACAATAAAGGCCTATTTTGTAAATTGGGCCCCCTGCAGAAAACCCTCAAGTGCTAAAGTTAGTTATTTGTTAGTTGTTCTGTGTAAAGGGGTCATATATTATTTATTGTATCATCTTCAAAAAGTGACAATGATTAAGTCTTGTTCTGGTTGTACCTCTTGCACTCATTTACATTAATGAATCCAAAAAGCCAAATTTAGACTTTTTTTAAACACATGTCCTGGAGTCAAGCACGTGAACAGATTTTACACATGTTCTATGTATGACAATCATCATTCAGTTTTGATTTTCCTCGGACATATAATTGAAATGAAATTGGTGGATGGCAAGTTATTTTCCATTGGTTGAGAATATTTTCACTGGTGTTCCAAGTTGCAGCATTGTTTACAAATCTTCTCTTGCCCAGCTTGCCAGCTGCTCCAACCAACCCAATTACTGGGTAAAACCCTGGCTTAGTCTTCCCAGAGTTCTGCACCGCATCCTGCATCCATCTCAGGCCCCAGAGAGCTTCCTCTCGGCTCTACACCAACGTCATTTACACCTCCCGCTCCACCCTGGCTTAGGTTGCCTTCCTACTGCTACATAATGCCAACTACAGCCCCCCTGTTGACCAGAAACACACAATACACAAGTGAAACGAGGTTTTTCTAAAATGGACACAGCGAATTTGACGCCGCAAGACATCTCATTACTGTGTTGGACACTTTTTTGCTGGTGTTTGCCTCAACTCAGATGATCAGAAGAGAAGAAATTGCTTTAGCTTGGCACCTACTTTTCTGCTGATCAGGAGGAGAGCAAGAAATGTAGGAGAAAAAAAAAGGTGGGAAGACCGAGACAGTAGAGACGCTGGGATGAGTGAAAGCAGAGTGAAAGCAGAGCTAAGGAAGATCTGCAGAATAGGTACTGTAGTGGTGCTCTGTAGGAAATGAAGTTGCACCTGGGGCAAGGAAAGGAAGAAGTAACGTAAAGATGGGTTAGGGGTGGGGGCAGGTGGGAGGTGACAAAGCCATTGAAGCCGAGCAGAGGTTGAGTGGGGTTGAAGCCACACTGTAAGCCCTTCTTTCCCCCGAGACAGGCAGAGTTAGAGGGCCGGGATGGGACTGGGTTACAGGGAAGGACCTGGGGCCATTTCATTACAGAAAGTGTCTGTCCAGAAGATGGGAAAAGGATTATCCTCCAAACAGGATTTATTGGAGGGGATAATTCATTGGCTGAACCCACAGTGGGAAAGTGCCATATAGGTTGAGGTTACAATATCGCTTCATTCACAGCTTCCAACTGCCTGATTTTCAGCAATGTAAGGGTTTGTGTGTGCTTGCAGGTTTGTTTGGAGACGAGCGAGCATTCGTGGAGAAGTGGATGTTCAGGTGAGTGTGTTTGAGTGGGAGTGTCAGCATGAGTTAACATGTGGTCTATGTTGCTCGCTGGTTGGGATAGTAAAGAAAAGTTCAGGTAAAAGTTCAGTTGCTAGAGGTACTGTGACACAATTACTTCTTCCTCTTCCTGGTAGCATTGTAAAGCACCAACAGATTGTTTCGCTCATTTAACTGATAGTAGAAATGATGAAAGGAAAATACGTGTCACAATCACTTCGGTGAAAAACCACACATCCCAAATGCAAAGAATACAAAAACAACCTTTCCACAATGATGGGAGATATGTAAATTGTGCATTATTGTATTCCCACATTCGTAATATGTTAGAAAACAGCTGATGTGTGCGAAACTACAACACAAAATATGAATTGGGACTCATTTGTTGTCTTAGGACCTGCGGGGCACTTGACAAAACAATGATGGAAACATGGAGGAACACTTGGGAGATTTGCATTTAACAAACTGATGTCTCCTGGCCTGTCATGTTATATTAATGCTGGGGAAGATTGCCACATTCTGAACTCTTCTAATGTGGTTTAAAGACAACTGTCTACACAAAGCAGTGCTTATTTGCTGGCTAACTGAGGAGAAGGACGCGATGACAGTTTTGCACATTCTGGCTGCTGAGTAAGACATCTTTACATCTTTATAATGGTGAGATTTACAGCATGACCACTTCCAGTGTCCCTGGTAATAGCATTCTCTTTGTCCACTGGCAAGCTGAATTGAACAGCTATGTTTTCCCTGCAGTTTCCACTCCATTCATGCTGATATGTGCATCACATAACTGAGACATTTGCATTTTCTTCTTGCCCTTTCATATTTTTCTGAGGATTGGAAAAATGAGTCTGAAATCATTCCTTTAAAAGGCCGTTGATTGGGGTGCCGGGGTCTGTAATTTGCAATTAACAAACGGGCTCTGGAATTTGATTTGGGTCAAGGTCCTCATTTGCATACTCCTTCCTGACTAGTGGAGAGACTCCAGGGGTGCTCTGTCTCAATGACAATGTCTCGTTGTCTGATTTATGTTCAGCAGTCATGGTGGAGGGAAAAAAGCCAAGTGGCGCTACCCTGCTTCGCATCAATGTGCTTCTTGTGACTCGTCACGCTCTCGCAGTTAATGAATTCTGAGCGCGAGCTGTGATTTCTATTGGTTCATCTCAATTGCCTGTTAATGGCAGGGTCATTAGGCCAGGGAAATAGCGAAGTCCACCTCCAGTCTCTGGGGTGGTTACTGCAGGGAGACAGTGCTTTGAGCTGTGACCTGTTGAGATGGATACCAGTGGTGGCTCGTGATTATATTCACCAGCGTGGCAAACCATGCCGGCACGACAAAACTTTGAACACTGCATCACCCTGTTAATGTTGATGTATAGGTGTTAGGAACTCTTACAATCCAATGAATAGTGGATGTCCAAAAGGGGGTGAGTGAATGTTTGTTTAGAGTTTATCAATGCGTTTGTTTAGAGTTTATCCATGCATTTATCTATATCGTCAGCAAATCTTTTCCACAGCTTCAGACAGAAAACTCAACATTGTGTGGTTTGTGGGTGAGTCAGGTAGTTATGGTATCTTCCATTACACTCTACACTCTAAACTGGCACCCTTGCCCTTCTCAGTATGTCCACAATTCTGTATGTGTTGTAAATGCACTGTTTTTAGAGCTGCTTTTTATAGCTCCAAATCAAGGACTACCTTGTTCAGTAAAGCAACTCTTTGCATGCCATGCATTAGTTAAGCGAAAATTCTACTTAACAGAAGTGTGAAGTTTAGGTTAGTTTATTGACTTGCCTCTTGGTGAGAAGAAACCATGGTCTAAGGTTGTGAGAGAAACATACCTGAGGCTATGCCTTGACTGGCAGTGTGCTTTGATGCCTTTTCTTGCCACAGGAGATACAAAGACATTTTCTCCTTCTGTTCTTACTGTGAGTATACTCCTGCCAGGAGACTAAATGATGGACTTTGGCACATTGGGAATAATAACAACATTATCCATCACAAAAATGGACGATTTGTATTCTATCATTCTTTCTTAAGGGGTTTCCAATCTCCCAGAGATGTGATACACATTTCCTGAGGTTTTAGTGTACCGGTCATCTGGTTTGAGTACGCCTCAAGCCATTATGATAACATAGCAGCAAGAGAGATTATTTTGATTGGTTTTTGAGCACTCACAGGTGGGATGAAGTGCTTTATTTGTGAAAACTGAAAATATTAAAGTACATGCTCTGATTTTTGATGGACTCCCGCTGATCTGGAAGTCTACGTAAAATACTTTTTTCTAGTGTTTCCTAGGGAAAATCAATTCTGGGAAATGATTCACTAGTTATGATATATACAGTAGTGTTGTCACTGAGTCCACATGTTCTTGGTGGACATGTTCACTCAAGAGCACATGTTCCAACATGCCACCATTATGACAATTTCAGACCCTCAAGCTTTGCTCTTTTCCCCCTTTTCAGTGCAGTGTACCTTTAAACATTAATTGTGCAAGAGCAGTCAGGACTGAGATCCTTTACTTTTCTAGGGTCAGAAAAGGTTACCATTCACTGACTCCACTATGTGTGGGCACATCTCGGCCTGCCCCCCGGGTGGCCACACAGGTGCTGGGGTCTTGTGCTCACACATGAGCAATGTGGCCCCAAGCTTGGTACGCTTGCTTTGACCTTATCTGTGGGGAATTGTTACATTTACTCAACAGCTGAATCAGAACACACTCACTAACAGTTTAGCTCAAATATAAGTCTCTTTTTCATCAAAACAGAAGGGTTTCTGGAAGGTAAAACAACCTTTACAGAACAAAATCAGTTTAATTAAATATAGATTTTTAATTTCTCGAATAAGTGCTTGATGTAGATTGCTTTCTATTTAGCACAAATATTAATAATGGTAATATTCTGTTTTTCTTGATAATTAAAGCTGTTCTGTTTCCATTAGGAATGTATACAGAGAAAACTACATTTGTGGATTTGGCAACATTCACAAACATTTTGCTCTGAAAGATATACTGAAATACTAACAAAGTAAAAAACAGGACTCACAAGTAAAAATCACAATTTTTCTCACTACCCACTAACAGTACTGAGTGTTGTGTACAATTGTACCATGGTCTTTCTGTATATCCTGAAATAATCATGTGTGACTGACAGAATATATCAGGAGGGAACACTATTTAACAGTGTGAAGAAACAACAGTAGGGGCATGTTTTATAAGAAAACCAACCAAAACAATCAATGTGTTATTGAGCAGCATTGTTGCCGATTTTCTCGGCAGGCCCTCAAAATGTGCTTTTTTTAAACAGATCGTGAACTTGGTCTCAACCAGGTGTGTGGTCTCTGTGTGAAGTCACGTATGTGGAACTTAACTGTGTTTCATCTCCCCTCAGCATTTAGAGAAAAAAAGCCCTCACAAACTCAGTGGCTTGAAACAAAGTTACTGTGGACAATTTAAAAGATGAGTTAATCTGCAGTGTGACCCAATGTCTTCAACGCACTGCTAGCAGCTTTTTACCAAACAAAAGGAATGATAAAAAAACTGCCATCAACAAAGATACTTATCAAGACATTTCCAGCCATAGCCTATGTATTATTAGGGACCTCGGCCGTAAGGTCAGGCCTTCACAGGAGGCCTGTCCTGGAGGGCCAGGACCCTATTGTTATTTGTATGATTTTTCTCCTATTGAGTTATTGTGTCTTATTCCAGCGCGCCTGGACTCAAATCCAAATTTGACCCCCTAAACACACTCAAAAGCTCACCAAATTTGGCATAGTATCAGAAAATCAAAAAATGAACCCCAAGAGTGCCAAATGTGGTCTCTCGCGCCACCAAGAAACACAAGCGGCCTCCAAGGCCTGTAGGAATGTCCCAGGGAGATCAAACCAAAACTCATGTGTTCCTCTCATCGAGACCTACAAATCAAGTGCTAATACCCCTGACCTACATCCAACAGGAATTCTGCAATTTAACTTTCAAAATAAGATTTTCACCCAAAAAAAGCCTCTGCCGAAATGCATACTCCTCTGAGGACGAATGACAGACCAGCTTCAAAACACAATGAAATAATAGACGAGACCCTTCTGCTCTCAAATCAGAAAAATCTTTTTACATTCTAGCACGGTTTCATTGTATTGTACGCCAAAGGTACGCAAAATCCCCCTGTCTGCCTCCTCCCATTCACATGAATGAGGAAACGCAAATTTGTCCTGAAAAAAAGCAGTGATCGAACACCAAGGAGCAAATGTGGTTAAACCGTGCCTCTTATCGACAAAACAAGCAGATCAGCAGCACGACAAGAAGCTGCTGAACAAGGCGATGTCACACATGTGGGGCTAATTCTCTAAAACATGACCGTTTTGATGAGCAGGAGCAATGCTGTAATTTTTTTTTTTGTCCACGCGATTCCAAGCAAAATTTAACATGGGGTTCGATTGAAAAATGGGCGTCTGTGTCAAACTGAGCCTCCTGGTGTCTGAAGTTTACGTCTGACTGCTTCGAAACCCACACAGACTGAAAGACAACATATTTTCCTTTCAATATATGATATTTTTTATGAAAAACTGGATTCTGAGGAGTTGTTTCCAAAATATGTAGATAAGATTCATCCTATCCCCACTCTATCTGCACTCACTAGTCGCAGGTGTGTCCATCAGTGTTGCATCATTCGCACCAAGTATTATGCAATACCCTATCAATTTAACTGTTACCACCTAACCTGCACGTCCTGACTTCCCAAATAAAAGCCCCAAACTCTTTCAAAATTAATGTCTTTATCAAAGAATACAATATTGATGGAATTAAGTGTTTAGCTATGTTAGGGGTGAGCTGGCTTTCAAAATATAAGCCCCAAATATTTTCTAAATAAAAGTCTGTTTCTTAAAAAGTACGACTAAAACTTTCAAAATGTATATTTAGGGATTAGCTAGATCAGAGCATTGTTGCCTTTTGAAGCTCTCCACATTTTTTTACCTTAAAAAAACCTTAAAAAATTTATATTTTATTCATATTAACATGGGCCAGAAGCCATGACTGGGCCAACCCCAACAGGCCAGAGGCAAGAGCCCGAGTCCTGAACAACACTGCTTGCAGCTTTAATTCTTTTAATTGTGTCACAATCTGACTATGTGGGCTGCATTTACTGTTCTTTAGGTAACAGCACCACTTCAACAGCAAAGAAATCTAAAACTAACAAAAATCTAAAAGTGATGGTGCCAATTATATCAATATATAATTATAATTATATCAATATTGTTATTTATAATTATATCAATATTGAATATACATGTGGCTATGGTTCCATCCATAGTATCCATGGTATCCATGGTATCCATATATATATATATATATAAACTTTACAATGAAAGAAACATATTTTCATGTAATCAAAAGGAAGTTCAGCATTGCGCTA
>OMNM01026469.1:1224-16615 GCA_900302745.1 Parablennius parvicornis | reverse complement strand
TCAAACTACAAGCCTCAAATAAACATTTGGTAATTTTTGTGGCGTGGACATTGAATGTGATATGCCACATGAATATTGAAATGTGTTCACAATGCATTCGTCGCCAGCCTCCTGAAGTCTGTGAGGTTTCAGCAGACAGTCAGAAAGTTTGTGTTCATGAGTTCCGTTGAGCAGAACACAGCCAGCATCAATGACATCACTGCATTGCAACCGATGATTATATTCACTTGAACCTCTTGATTGTAATGTGTTAAGACGCCATGGGAGGAGGAGATGATAGAACACAACGGGTTTCTCCTAAAAACAACATTTTAACAAAACACTGCTGCAGTGCACCCAGCTACCTGTTTAAGATGGTGTTTTCATACTAAACTTGCTTGTCTGACCCGACAATTCACGAACTTTCGTGAGCGCCGCCGTCACGTAAACAGACACCGAGACAAAAAGCTGAGTCTCACTTCTCTTTGTCTGCTGCAGCTTGACCTCTCCTGACCTCGCCAGTCTCCGGTGTTCCCACACTTTAACTCAGAATGAGGGAGCCGCACATACAACGACATCTATGTCCTCTACATGCTGATATGAGGTGTTTGTGGGAATCACAACAATCCAAAACATTTTCCCAGTTTGTTTGGCTGGACAACTGCCAATGCTCGTCTCTGTTTCAGCGTCAGTACACCCTGGAGTGCGTGAGACGGGGGAAGTACCTTGACGGGAACGGGGACCCAGAGCGTCTCATTAATGGCAGTTACGGGAACTGAAATGGTCTCATATCTACCAGCACATCATTAGATTCAAATGACAAGGTCATAAAGTGTCCAGAGACAGCCGGGACTGTTGCTGTCGTGGTAACGCAGTACAAGAAACTTGATGTTAAACGTCATTCTTTGGTTATGTTGATGGCTTTAGCTTCAAACAGCTGTTTGTAGTATCTCGATATATAATTGCTACTATTTGTTGTTTTTTTGTTAACTTATTAAACTAAAACCTCAGACTTCCCCATCCATGACGTCCTCCTCTAAATTAACATTTCCATTTCTTTTACTCATACCAGCCAGTCTTCACAGAAGGCTGCAGTGTTTTGAGGGCAGCGACTTTATAGAACCCACTTTAATAAAAAAAGTTGACATCAGCACTGCAGATAAATTGCAGCTAAAGATGCGGTAATCACATTAACTTCTAGGTGTGATATTTCTCCTCTAAAGCTTTGGAACGACCTCCTCGGTAATGACGTACATTCTGGGCTCTGACGGACCCGTTCCTCGAAATCCACCTCCCAGATCCTGCTGCCTCTGGGCCGTTCAGCCAAGGAGAGCAGAGGATGAAAGTGGAACTCCAAAGCAGAGGCCAGATGCTCCACCTGAAACGATGCTGCATAAATCCCCAACATCTGGCCAAGTAATCAGCAGATGCTGCTCGTTTCCAGATGCCCCGCCCCCTCCCACGCTGCAGAAAACGTGCATCGGTGATCCCGCCGAATAAGTATACATCCTTGCGCTTTCTGGACCTAAGCGCTCAGAACGTGTGCTCCTCCAGCGGGACTGGACTCCGGAGTCTCAGCCAGTGGCCAAGAACAATAGTGTGAAGCGTGCAAATGTTTAGACACTGATGTTTCCTGGGGCTACCGCCTCTTTCTCTCCTGCTGCCGACCCTCCAGCTGGGTTCATCCATCAGGCCAGCAGCTCACAGCCTGGGTCTATTGCATGCTGAATGAGTCCATGTTCTGCGTTGAGCAGGAGACACAGGTGGTGCAACGTTTCCACGCAGGGCCTCCAAGATGGCAGGGAAATACACGAAGCTAAATATCATGGTGCTACTCTCCAGCCAGAAGACGCGACTACCTTCCACCAAAAACACTTGGTCTCATCCAGGAAGAATGCAGCGCCGCGCTCTCCACAGCGTAATGATATTTGACAGCATCGAGACGTTTTCAGGGACTTTTTCCAAAACTGATCACGACGAGGAATCCGGTTGCTAAAACTTAACCCCCCAAAAAAACGGTTGAATTAGTGGGAATCCAGTTTTTCCTCACTTCATCCCAACTGGGTGGGCCGAGCAGCGCCGCTGTCTGCGGACTTCCTGGTGTGAGTGCTGCATCGCTGACGTGAAGTGTGACCTGTACAGCTGTGTCAGCACCTCACCGAGTCATTGCTTAAGAGAAAAACACACAAATCTAATCAAGTACCAGGGGTGTGAGTGTATGCTGGCAGGGCGTGAGGGTAAAGTGGCGACGGCTACCACACCGGCAGCAGCGACGGTGCCAGGTTCTGGTGTAAACCTATCCACTTTAATGGCACGTGAAATGAGCCACAAAAACACACAGGCCGAGGAAATTCAAACAGTAAAGGCTCACCAGGCCGAGCCCTAATACTACGTTTCAACTGCTCTTTAGTGGAAAACTCCACCAAATCACAGTGATACGATTTCAATGTTCTGCCGTCGGAGACGAGGCTTCTCCTTCAGAATCCAGAACAGAACTGAGTCAGTTCTTCTTTTCAGAGTCATTCCTAACTGATATCGACAGGGCACATTTTTCTCCTTAATGTATTATTGTCTTCTTCTTATTGACCAACAAATGATGACATTGGTCAGTTTCAATGTGTCGGGCTGGTTGTTTCTGAGGCCGCCTGCCTGTGTAGGCCTGGTGGTGAAGCCACTGTCTGCACTACGTTAACTTTTCTCTTACTTGTTGGCTTTGGTACAGAAACACCAACTTCCTGGAGAGCGTTCCTGATCCGACCGACTGTTTTTTAAAAAGCTCTCCTCAGCCATCTATCACACTGGTTTTCTGTTGTTGCAGAGCTCACCAGTACGTTCCTTCTGGCTCACAACGGAACACATCTTTGGCCACAGTTGATGTTTTTTGCAACATCTCTGACGTTGGTTTGTTTTGAAGCTCAACCTCATGATGGCTTATTTCACTGATTTCTCCTTTTTTGTATGAGCCTAGCTTATGAGTTGACTTCAACAGATCCTAAATACAAACACCAAACTTTGAATTAATTTGAGACTTTATCCGTTACTGAGCATCCGGCTCTACATCTCTTATGCATCAAGAGACGAGTTGTGATTTCTACACATTTGATATTAACGTGCTAAATTAAAGCTGAAACTCTACCAGTGAATTCATTCTTCATTGCACACAGCCAGAATGGATTCGTAATAAAACCAAGACAAAATGGTGACTCGTGGGTCAAGAATGAATAGACGTGTAGGTGTATAGAGTTAATATCATGCTTATTACAAAGACATCAAGAAGATGTAGGAGTAATGTGTTGATTCGATGGAGCAGGAAAGAACATGCTCCGGAGGATGAGACGCATCCATCAGCTGAGAGTTGTTGTCTTAAAAACAATGGGTTTGAGTTCAGTGAGAAGATTTCACTCAAGAATGACTCTGACTAAGGCTTAAACCACCACAGAGGTTGGAGTGAACATTTTAAATTAGTTTTTACATGTTTGTTGGCTTGTTATTATTATTATTGTGTTCCAGGAGAATATGAACTGGGAGTCACAACACTCCCACACAAACATTACTGATTAATCAACAACCAGCTTCCAGGTCGATGTTTTGGAAAAGTTTCCACAGAGACACAGTGAGAGGGATTATCGAAAAGTTCTAACGTGGAAGCAGTTTTCAAAAAATTGCATTTTCAGTGGCTCTGAGCTTTGTTGTGTAAACGGACAATCACAACACAATGGAAGTTTTCTGTTTTAACTTGAAAATGTTGTTGTGTAACCTGGTTATAGACAGAACGTTTTCATGAAGTCCCCCTCTTACACCAACATATGAATTCTTCCCTGAGCTGCATGTTTTCAGGCAGCAACGCCTCCAGCCTTCATTTGGACGTCAATTTACGGAAAAGACGGCCGAAAAAATGGCGGCCGTGTTGCTCAAAGCCTCTAAAACATGTGTATGACGTCCATCACGGCCTGTCACCGTATAACTTGGTATAAGTTCTTCTTTATTCACCGAAAAATAAAATAGTGAATTATCGGCTCACGCATGAAACTCGAACCTGACTTCCGGTTTTATATTACGCCCAGGGACGAGCGAGGAGATTGGTACATTGATATCACATGGTCGATAACTTTTGAAAGGCGGCCTCTGATTGGTTCGTAATTCTCTGACTCATCGTGATGCGTTCAAATGCTGAAGCAGAGGAAATTGGAGTTTTCCAATTGACTTTCCCTTCAGGACAGCCAAAACACCATTTAGCTAAAACCTTGTTACGCAATCTACCAGCTCGTAGATTGCTATAAATAGAACGTGGCTGGTTGACAGGACTCAGTGCTGATGAGCTGTATAAAAATGTAAATATTGAAACGCAGCAGGGAAAAGGGAGGACTTCAGAATTATTCATTGTTACTGTCAGGGATATTTCCCAGAAGGCCACTGGGGTTGACGTACAGAGTTGTGATAAAACAGCCAGAGACAGTCCAGTAAATAAATCAGGTTGGAGGATTAGCTGAGTGGAAATCTGATGCTGAAGATCACAAGTGTGCTCATTGACATTTCTACTGAAAGCAAACAATAATCTGGTCATCGTTTGCATGATGGGTGACGGGTTTAATTGAACGGTTCTCTTTTTTCTGAAGCTTCCATCTGGTGAGGGACTTACTGATTCTGGTTCTGGCTTGGTTCAGTTGCACGCCGAGCTTCTTGGCCTCTGCCGTGCTGCTCAAAACAATCCAGGTGTTAACAGACCGGCAAACTTCACGACACGATGCAGAGAAATGATGAGAAACAAGGATGACAGAACAACAAAAAGTACAACAGAGGAAAGCAGATAAAATGATGGATTATGGAGTTTAAAGCTTCATATCAGCTGCTAACAATCCCCCACCTTTTATAACCTCTCAACCACTAAGTTAGGACCTGGAGGCTTTACAATTCTTTATTATTTTAATTTATTTTATTTCACTATTAGTTATGATGGCTGACAAATACATGCAGGCATGCATAAATGCAGGGAGTGGTAGTTTTGGAGGGGTGCATGACTGACTGTCAGAGGAGGAGATGAGTGCAGTTTTATTAGATGGTATAAAGTCACATTCTTATTAATGTGGAATAAGTGGTGTCAAACTTACTTAAAGAATGAGCTGTTTGTGATGATGTGAACTTATTATGAGGAACTTTTCACGTTATGAGAAGATTTTATCACGATAACGAGAAAACTATATCATGATAATAAGAAAACATTCTCATAATGAGAAAACAATGTTATATTAACCAGAAGACTTTTATGTGATATTAAGAAAAACAGCTCATATTGATGGAAAATCTTTATCATAATAATGAGAAAACTCTCAAAATAACAAAAAAAAGAAAACTCCACAGAACTAATGGTGCTTTCTGAAAATGGACTTTTTAAAATAGTAAACAGTCTAATTTCTGCTCATGTCTGATTCCGTCAGAGTGCCTATTTTACTGGCCTGGTCCCGACACTCTGGATCTGAGGCGGGTGGAACTGATTCTCTCTCGCTGGTTCAGTTCTGGACGTCTGCTCATCCTGCTGAAAACCAGCGTCTCACATGTTTGACCACTAACCGTAGTTTAAGTAGAGTCGTGTTGTCCTCCACAGTCACGTGACCCTCGTGATTCCTCACGAAGGTCTCGTAGGCCTCTTGTTTTCCCATCGATAGATTTGGACCTGAGGAGAAAAAGAAAGCCGCCATGAGACTTTCTTCTCTTCCCACCGCCCCCGGCTGCAGCCAGACTTCTTCCCTACAAGACAACTGGAGCTCATCACGCAGCTCCGGGAAACTGTGTTTTGTCCCGCTGGGCGAATTAGAAGAGTTGGTTCTGAAGCCATACATGTTCCCACATCCCACAGGGAGTCGGCTTCAATCTGCCAGCCAGATGTGAGCAGTTAAGGCCCCCTGCGGTTTCTCTGACCTCCCACCTGATGCTCACAACCAAACCTGAGGTCCATTAACCTGCCTTCCAATAATTAGAGAGAACATAAACACAAATATAAACAGCAGTTCTCAACATGTCAGCAGCCCCCCCCCATCCCCACTTCGCCCTGGCGCTTTGCCATGAGCGTCTGCGTGATTCCGAGCAACGTCTGCTGACTGGCATTTTTAACTGCGCTCGTGTAATTACTGAACGGGTATTTTTAATTTAGGTTCCTCACATCTGTTTCAAATAGTGAGGCCGACTTTCACCGAGCAAATGCACCTAAACACATCTGTTCACACGGGTCAGGGGTTGTTTGGCTTTCTTTCACCTGTGCACATCAGATCTAACTCCACCGAGGAGACGACTGTCGACTGGTATTTTGAAGGACGTCGAATATATGTGAAAAACAAAAAAAAAAGGCACAAAAAGCTCAACAAGGCTTCAACAAATGCAGCCATTGTGGAAACATACATGTTATATGTACTGAGTTAATTGTGTAATTAAAGTAATCCAGTGTGTCAAACCAATATTAGTAATGTCAATGCACTGAAATATGATTTAAGAATCTTTCCTACTAAAAAGAAAAAGGGAAAAAAAACAAAATGGAATATTCCTACTGAAAAGATGAAAAAAACAAAAACAAAAAAAATATATAATTCCTGCTGTCTTCTCTAATAACACAGGAAGCAACTCAATGCGGCCCACCTACTAGAAAGAAAAAAAACTACGATTTTATGATGAGGTGAAGCTACAAAACGCAATTAAACTTCAGGAAGAATGAAGCCTTGGTAAATACAGTAACGTCCTCCTTAAAAGACTCTGGTCTTTTCATCCAACCGGAAATAGTCTGTCACTTTACAGGATCCTAAAAACAGGTCTGACGGGCCTTTTGGAGAGCCGAGGGAGACGTGACGTTCAGGTTCTGTTTGCAGAGCAACGTCTCCAGTTTGGACTTGGACAGTTCAGGTTGTGGTTCCACTGAGTGACATTCAAACATCGACAGTCTGACTGTTGTTCTCCATCGATAGACATTTTTCTCTACAGTTTTGTAGACCGGTACACACAGCGGGGTGGTGTCGCCTGTGAAGGAACAACGTTCTGGAATGAAACGAGGAGATTTTCAGGGTCTATATTCTTTCCAGAGGAAGTGATGACACTGAGTTTTTTACTTTGGAGTTCTAAGTGGCTGTTTTCAAAAAGACCTGGTTTTCGCATGTTCGTTTCTGAAATGTTCAGCATTCATGCTCTTTGCAAGAACAACGTTGAGATGTAGTCTTCCTGTATGGCCACTAGTGGGTGCTGTCGGTTGTTTTTGTAATGAAGCCACACACACATGCACGCAGAGAACAATACGCTGCACACATTCACCGTGCACACAACAAACCAGGTTTACAGGCAAATCTTCAGAAATGTTCTATGAATCACAATCCAGCCATTTGTTACTCGCAACGTGCGCCAAGAAATCGTTTACCCCGTCTTGTGTTTCTCAGCTTGTTTTCTTTTTATGCCTCATGTTTTTCCAGCATGCTCTTGAGTGTCTGTTTCCAAACCTTATAACACAATACAAAACAACATTATTTCACAAGATTGCCCTGGAAAATCCAAAACTTCCAAATAACCTCCAATAAATCCCCCTTGTTAAATGGCTTCATACCAAAGCTGCTCTCACCGAGGACGTACACGAGGCAGCGCCTCATGTGAGATTAATTGTGGGACAGTCAGGAATTTTATTTCTTTATTTTTGGAAAGTCCTGATTGAAACCAGCAGGCATCTCGCAGACAAACGCTGCCAGCGCCAACCTCAACAAATCAACGTGAGTGTTTCTTCAGGGAAACGCACTCCATTCGACTCTTGTAAAAAGCAACATTCCCCAAATATCTAAGAGTGATATGACATCATATTATGTTGTACTAACATCGTTTGTGGGGTAATGAGATCACGCTAACCTGACGCCAACTTTCCTAATTTTCTTTTCCGTGCTCCAAGTGCTGACAAACCTCAGAGGGTTTGAGGACGGGAGGAATGTGTCGTGGCCATTGTTGCTGTTTCAACACATTCTAGAAATAAAACACCAGCTGCCCTGTTACATCCATTTATTAGACGATGTTTGCCAAATACAGAAACCCTATTTCCAGACTACGGTCCCACACGCTACTGTAGCTCAGAATGGAAACGTATTGATCAGTTAAAGGTCTATTATGAGGAGTATTCAGATTCTTCTTGCACCCTAGCCTCAGTATTGTTGGTTCAGTATTTGCAGGACACGTCAACTCTTAAAGACCATCAACACTAAAGTCGTCATAATACCAATGTTTCAGCCTGTAACGTAAAACCATTTGGACGATGTTTCCTCCTCAGTCGTTTGGAGTAATTAATTTCCGTCCCTCCACAATCTTTTCAGCTACTCTTCTTTCCAACCATTCTTTAATACTAATGATTGGAGACAGATTTAGACTCCATTAACATCACAACACTTCAAATGAAAATGCATCGTTTTTGCATTTTTGTTTCAGAAAAGTTTCTGAAGAAATGCTGAAAACCATGTAGTTTTCATATTGGGCCACTAGAGGGTGCTGCTGTTTGTTTTTTGTAATGAAACCACACAAACGTGCACAGAGAACAATACGCTGTAAACAATAACAATAGTGAGGACACAGATGATGATGGTGGATTGTTATTGCGGCGACTCTCAGCTAATAAGGAGAACCTGGACTGGGAGTCGTGGCTCTCTGGAAGAAAACATCTCTGTTATTGTCCATCTACTGAGCACGTGCAGAAGAACTATGCGCAGTAGCAGCCCGAGTGCTTTCAAAAAGTTGCATTTCAACGTATCCACGGAGACCAAGTCAAAGCGTTTTCAAAAAGCTCTACCTTGGGAGCCATTTTGAAAAAGCTGTGTTTTCAGCGGCCCTGAGCTCTGTCACTGTGTAACCCCAAAACACAATGGAAGTTTTGAACTGTCAGATGGAAACGGGACTTAAATACTCTTGGTTATGATTTTTTTTTTTTGCCGGCCTCAAACTACTAATACGACTGACCTTTTCTTCCTCCCGGGAAAACATTACAGGTAGTTTAATATTCATCATCAGATATTCTTAAAACAGACCTACGGTCCCACTTCAACAATAACAATCAGACGTTCCCATTTCAAACACTGTAAATATTGAGATTTTAGTTGCTCCCATCTGGATATTCATCAACACCTACAGTGTTACTTGTGTTTCAGTGTCTGCAGATTTTCATCGGGGACATTTTCACTCTCCGAACAAAAACGATGTGGATTTTTCGTCGACAGTGACTTTTCCTTGAAATAAGTTTTTCAACTTTTATACATCTACGATATGTGGTTTATCTAATTCATGTGACTGAGACGTTCCTGGGAGGCTTAAACTTAATATTCCGTGACAGAAACCTGTGGAAGGCCTGCTGGAATCATCACCATCTCATTACACGAGAGCAGGACTCACGTTAGGATATAACTCTTCCTGTAAGTCTCAGGTCTCCTTTCAGCCGCCGGTCTGCTTAATACAAGTCATCAGAAGCTGCAGGGACACCTTGTCTATCCATTAGCCTTCTTCTGCTCTATAAAAACAACCTGAAAAAGCACAGGAAGAAGATACTGTCCATCTGGACGGACATAAGACAACAAGCTGACGTTGGGAAGACTCACAGTCTCAGAGCAGAGGATGAGGAATCCTCCAACGTGAAGAGACGGTGGTCATCAGAGAACACTCACCCACCTCCATGTTTTATCCTGCGCTGGCAAAGCCCAGGGCTGAGAGCACTTACTGCAGGAGGATGTATTATGGAAAGAGTAGACTCAATTATATACCGTTCAATCAGCACAAATGGCTTCCATGGAAAGTTCATCATCATTATAGTGGCAGTTAATCTTCAGCGTGGGGAGCGATCACCCTGGAGGTAAGAGCAGAGGCCGGCCACAGCAGCACAAAATCAGACCGACGCTAAATTCAAACACTCATAAACACTCAGTGACCCATTGAACACGGGGAAAGGACAAGTGTGGCGCATTGGTTCTGAATTACGGAGCGTCTATAGGACAGTGATCTAATGCGCATATAGTTTGGTTCTGCATCTCCAAGTGGGTCACGGAACCGAGACGCTCCAGATGAGAAACACATGGCGGAGTACGTGGCCGCGCAATGTCTCATAAAAACTCTCAGCTGTGTGCGTTTCTGATTTCTTTGGTCAACTCGGTGTGAGAGAGAAAGGACATTCATTACAATCAAAATGTGTGACATCAGAGGATCAGGTGATTAACAACAGAACCACTGACGACCTCGCAGGATTCCTAGTGGTGAAAGTCAAAAGCAATGCAGGCGTGAGGAACGTCCTTCCTGCTCCTCAATGCTCCTCAAGGTTTCTCGACGCTTCCCACAGTGGAGAGTCTCGCTGGCCGACGTCAGCAGCTCACACCTCGGCTGTGAGACGTCAATACACAGCGCAGAAAGACCTTTCTCATGAAGTGTGAGAAAAGTGGCTGAACATTCCTGAGTAAACTTGTAACTAGCAGCCAGGGACTGCAGGAGCTTTTCAGGCATCTGTTTTCCAGCAGAGACAACATCAACGCTGCTGGAAGGATTGCTCTCATCTCATTTAAGTGTAAAGTCTGGTTCAGGAGTGATGTAACTTTTTCATACCAACCAAGTTCATGGCTCAAATATAATGTTAAAATTAGCCCCATTCTTTTTCCTCGATCATGACAAGACAAGAAAAGCCCAGTCCGGTCAGGATCGCTTCACTACTGTTAGATTTAGGGACTTTCCAGAGTGGTGTTTCCATCCTTACAGAACGCCCCGACGCTAACAACATGACGACAGTTCTGAGGCTCTAGATTCTCTGAAGAGAGACGAACCAGCACAGCGTTCACAATGTGAGCCTTCTCCACTGACTCGTTCGCTTTGTGGGTCAGTGAGCCGGGCTGCGTTCAGGCCCGCCAGCGTTCCAGTGTGATGAATGTCTCTGCTGTCCCTCTCAGGACACGAGTCTGTCCCGGACAATTCGGGCGGCAGGTTCAGATTAACCGCTTCCCCTTGAAAGAGTTGAGGTGTCGCTGATTTCTGGGGTGCAGCATCAAGTTAAAGCCGCTCGTACACGAGGCAGAGAAGCAGACTAACAACAATATTTTTTTTCATATTCTGTGGAATATATCCTCCGGCACAGTCATTGTTCGACAGCAGCTCAGAGACAATGAAAGGTTGGAGACCTCCGCTCTGCAGCCTGTATGTTCTCTATAGACAGAGGCAAACCTGCAAACCTGATGTTTAGTGGTACTGAACCGAACATAATACTGAGTCCTCAAACTTTATCTCTCGCCTAACGAGCAACAGAGGGAGTGTTTCTACTGGCTATAGATCATGCTCTGGTCTCATAAAGCTTTGCTGTAAAATATTGATCCTGGTGTTCCACATCATGCATGTGAGTCCTCTGTGTTTGACACCCACAGCACGAGTCCAAGTGAAGTTGAACTAATGAGAGCTAATAGGAGCTACTAGCATGTCGTAACCTGTTACGACGGCCACAGGTCTTCACTTGCTGTGTCATGTTGGTGTGTCACCACTTGGTGTTAGCAGTCACCGCTAGGAAGTGTTTTATTTGGTTGGAGCTCTGAGCACTGAAGCTGTCATTTGATGGTCGTATTGCCAAAGTGTCTGGAAAGCCAAAAGCAACTATGGGTTTTCTGCAGGAACTCCAACGAAGAGGTCGAAGCCAGAAATATACATCAACAGAAATGACCCGTGTGAAACATCTGGATCATTTACACGTGTTATTTCAGTCCTTATGTTTAGCATCAAGTTTGAGGTGTTTGGTTGAAAATCAGGCCAAATAAAACACTGGTGTCAAGACATAGATCATATAAAAACACAAAAGAATGTAAAGTTAATATACCAAACATTTTGAGGAACATTTTGTTCAAGTGGCAGAAGTCTGACTGAAAGGCTTCACTTTCTCTGAAACTAATCTTCAGAGGAGGTGTTGTGTCTCCAGTAGCTGATATCCTGTCTCTCTCTACGACATAGAAACACACCAGAGATGATTTGAACTATTATCTAATATCTATACCTCACCGAGCTCTTTGTCCCTCTGAGAAGGACTGATTTCCCTGCTAAGCTCTACTGGAAAGAGTTCAAACAAATAACACTTTGTTTTTTTCTTTCAGAGATTCTGCTTTATGACCTTATTACCGCACTGGGCATCATCACACAAGCATGCCAGCGAGGGCGAGGGAGCTGTGGTTAGAGCAGACAGGAGCGCAGCCTCGGGTCTGCTGGAAGGTTCTGGCTCGCACGTCTGACCGAGCTCATTAGAAGGGCTCAGGTTTATCATCACACTTAAGGCTCCACTTACCCAAAACTGAACAGGAAGAGGCAAATAAATGCTGCCTCTGGCCAGAGAGCACATCTCAAAGCTTCAACGGCTCCACTTTCTGCGCCACTGCTGCACTTCAGCATGTTCATGTGTCACGAAGACGACGTTGCGTCAGAGAAGCTGCGGTCTGAAGTCTCTGCAGCCGTCTGAGTCGTCGTTATCTTCAAAGGTCAAGACGAGCTGCTGCCACACTGGAGTGAGATAACCACATCAACCTCACCGAACCATCGCTGGTTATCAGGCAACAGGCACATGCTTATTTAAATTACATTTTTTTGCAAGACGTCCGTAGACATATTTGATTAAAAGAAAGCGTAAATATCCTCCAGTGTGTTTACTTACATGGCATACATTATTGTACAGACATGTCGGAGTATAAACAGAAAGTATTCAGTGATTCATTTTCCCCTGACATGCTCCGGTCTCAACGGAATACTGTCTCTTGTGTTTACACTGCGACGTTTCTGGCTCTTAAGCCCAAACTTCATGTTCCAGTAAGTAATGCAGGTTTTAAACTCATCAGCTTTTCATCAGCAACAAATTACAGGTTTAGGTGGATTCCACTGTCTAGTGCTGCTGCGCTGACGTGACGACGTCAGGCCGCTCCACTGACTCAAACACACGCAACCCCGCAGATAATAAACCGAAGGTTAGGACCTCTGGGACGTCTTCCCAGTCAAATCAAGAATGAGTTCTGGCCTGCAGCAACAGGCACGTCCAAACTCTGTACCCCCACAAAACAACTGCCCACATTCCTCCTGAGAAAGATCGCCTGTCTGTGAGCTTAGCACCTAATTTATCTCAAAGTCACTGCTTCTTCAAGCTCAGAAAAAAACAGACTGACGGTCCCATATGAATGGAGACAACATCTGTGAGGACGTGATTTAATTGATCCAGTACTTCATTAATCCCGGTGGATTGGACTCCATGGCTGCTCTTTAGCAGCCGGGGCGCGGTGCCGGCAGCCAGCCGTGTTTCTGAAGAGTATTTAATGTGCGTGTGAGAGGAAACACATGCTGGCTGCACACAGAAAGGCCAGTCGGCCCTGGTCGGGTTCAGATCTGGAAACTGGTCGGTGTTATGTGACAGTGAGAATCAGTGAGATGTCAGGGTTTGAAAATAGAGCAATAATAAAGGGTGGTTCACCCCAATTACAAACAACAACGGCCAAAACACTCAATAAAACCTGTACCTCAGCATGAACAAACCTTTGGTTTTATGTGCCATGCTACTCAAATATGCTGCCTGAGACTTTGCCACTGATACAACTCAGCTGGAATTTTATTTGTATAGCTTGCAGAATAAGAAATAAGATAAAAGTAGAATTCATGTTTTCACATTAGTGCTGGTTCAATTTTAGGCTAGGGGCCTTTCACTAAGAAATTTCTACGTTCTTTTGTTTTTTTTTTTCCATGTGTTTGCTCTCGGCACTCAGGAAGAACTAAATCAAACATCCACCTTTGGCCAAACGTCTGCTGAGAGCTGAATTTTCCCATGTGGGACAAATAAAGTGTTATCATGATACCCGTCACAGCTCGGCCTCAGCTGTCTGCACATGCACATCCATGTTTTATGCGTCTTCTGGAAACTCTGGCTTCAGGCTGTAATTTGGCCCAGTCTTTGTGTTCTCCAGCTGTTATACGTCCCGTCCACAGTCCGGCCTGTTGCCGTTTTGTCTCTCCAACGATTAAAAAAAAAGTCATCGCTTTTGCGCATTTCTTTTTTTCATTTCGAGTTTATACAGGAATGTTTTGAAAACCATGTCCGTTTACACGAAAAACAGCAGAAACGCTAAAAACAATGGCGATATAGCAATGCAGGCCGTGGGCAGAAGAACAACATGAGCTGCAGCAGCGTTTCAGAAAAGTTGCATTTAATCCTGTTTCCATGGAAACAGGAGTCAGATCACTTTCAAAAATGAAACGAGTCACTAAGTGGCCGGTCACTAAGTGGCTGGTCAGTAAGTGTAATGACGAAGTGACCACTGTAGGTGGCAGTAGTTCTAATTTTGGATGAAGGACTTACAGGGTGGAAGATACGGGAAGAACATGAAGAGCGGTGGAAAATGGAGAAACGTGCTTCGTTCAGGCAGCTCACGCTCCAGCAGAGTTTGTGTGACAGTAACGAAACGGGCGACTATGAAATCGGCCCGGGGCCCAGTGGACTGAGTCGGTGTGCGCTGCCACAGCCAGACTCCTCTCACCAGTCAACAGCTGATTTCAACCAGCCTGACCGGGATGTTAATGGAGTGTAGAAGAGGCCCAACCAGGGACTGGAGTTGAAAACTAGCACTCGCTATAAACTCTCTTTGCATCACATCAGCAACATTCTTTCTCTGTACCATGTTGAATTGCAATGTCTCTGTCAAATAAAGAAATAAAATAAAAATAAAGGAAATTGGTCTGATGAGTGGATGCCTTCTGGACGGGGCAGCGGAGACATGAAGGTAAGAACTGACGTGCTAACTAATGTTCACTGCTTAGTGAAGGACGCGGGCTGTCGGCTCGCTTTGATCGCTCGTGAACATCAACGCCACAGCAACACGTTCTGAAATATTATATACTGTCTAATACTGTAACGTCTGATTTCCAATACTGATGTGAATGAAATTTAAATGTACGGATCGTGTGTCCAGCAGAGAGCCCAGTAAAGCTGGCAGTGTGGAGAGGCAAGGCAAAATAAACAACAAAAAAAACCCAGTTTTTCTCCACAACACACAGCAGCAATAGGAACTGTATTTTTATGGTAATTGTATTTCCATAATTTACAGGTTGTGCATTGAGCAGAGGGCGTGGACAAGATTCTGGCTGGCATCAAGCCAACTGGCAACCAAATGAAAAGCCCTTCAGGGCAACCCCCGGACCCCAGGGTGCTGCCGCAGGGCTGGATTCTGACCCGCCCGCTGACTTCCTGGAGCTCTTCATGACTGAGGAGCTGCTCCAACATGTTGTGGATCAGAACAACCTCTATGCAAGTCCATATTTTCCAGCACAGCCCGACAGGCTGCCACACAGCAGAGGCAACGCACGGGAACCGGTACCGAGTTCAGAACTGACAACTTTCTTTGGACTCAGTTTTCTTACTGGTTATATCAAAAAG
>OMNM01026463.1:31845-52493 GCA_900302745.1 Parablennius parvicornis | reverse complement strand
CTTGACACCTAGATAAATACTGGCTGTCACCACCGGATCGTCCTCTGTCCTCCTACTTTTAGTCAAATAACCTTGATTAGAAAATGCTCTCCACTCCAGCAACTTGTACTTTCTCCTCTCAAGCAAACACTTGGAGGGCACAGTGAATCTTGGTGGAATACATCATGCAGTTTCATCCTTTATTTATTTATTTTTTTAATTTATTTTGTTCTGGTGATCTCTTGTGAGCGTCTGCTTCATTACTAAGAGAATATTCTCACATTAACAGTTACTAATTTCAATTACACAGACAATAGCTGCAAATGCTCATTAATTTATTTCCTGTGAATAATGTTTTTTATATTTTTTTTTTCTGTTGTTGTTCCTTGACTTCAACAGTATACAATGCTGAACCTCTCATGAACACATTCAGACGTAATGAGCAATGCTATAATTCCCTCTTATGAAAATGAGCCGTACAGAACACTATTAAGTCTCTGAATCGGTGTTCTGAAGCAACGCCATACTAAATAGCACTCTATTTGTGCTTCCTGGCCTCATCAGGCAAACGCAAAGCCCCATTTACCTGCGGAATTACCCAGGACTCTGAGAGACAGTCTTCTTTGCACCCTGTTGAGTTTCATAGTGTGATCTGTGACTAAAACCACATATGCAAAATTAACACACACTTGCTGCTGCTCCAAACATCTGGTGCTATGAACAGGTCCTTTTGCAAACGTCGAGTCTTGCGGTGCTCTGTGATTTCGTGCCCACTGAAGGATCATCCCAAACACAGGCACACTTTGACTGTCACACATTTCAGTCAAACATGGAGTCTTGCCAGAATTCAAATTGTATCATTGGCACAGCACAAGGAACAATGGAGCTTTTGCATCAATGGTAGGATTAGCCCCAGATTCCCCCTGCTGAAGCACCACCTAACTGGGACTGGATGTGACACCACGTAAAGAACAGCACAGCTTTATCCTTCTCTTGTAATGCTAAGGCCTTTTCCGTTGATCCTGGGGTTTTTCCTTGTCGTTGCCTCGGTGCACAGGCTGGCCTTTCATGGCACCACAGCAGGGAGGTGAGAAAAAGAAACGGTGATTAAGGAGATTACCTGTCTACTGTGCGTCAGCTACCAGTCATAGCTTTGATTTGGTACTTTGTGGTAAAAGGGTACATGAATCACTGAAATGGCCAGTTGCCTTCTTTTTTAATTTTTTTTAACTTACATTTCTTTTTAAATTGATTTTCTGCTTATTAACAAAATCTTTTCTCATGATAAATTTAATAAAGGTTTGTCAGGTTTGTTTTTTCAGAAACATTATTGATTGGTCGGTAACAACTCATAACCTAATAATGGGCAATAACATGATGGTTTTGCCCATTCTGAATGTAATAAAAACAATAATGTAAGAAAATAGTTAAGATTGTTCACAACCATGATCGAATGTTGCAGTTTTGATTATGTCATCCACATTACCTATTTGGATAAGCAAACTGCACAGCACCTGCAAAACAGAAAATTATTGACAGCATCTACTAGATTTTGAAATTAGTTTTCTCAATGCTACTTCAGTCATATAATATCTTAATACTTTAATGGCAAAATGTTATTATGATAATGGATCTAATACAGTATCTCACAATATTGGTAAGTTATTACATTATGATCTTTAATACATTGACAATGACCAAAATTATTCCATGAGTGGGAATGATTAGATGAGTTTTATGTTATTGGCCGTCAGTATATTATTGGTTTTTACATAGGTCAAGGTTGAGGGTCAACCATACACGTTATTTACTTGAGCACATACATTTCAAATCAATTTCAAACTATGAAATAAGCTTTTAACTGCACTGTAGGACGATTGAATGTGATCTGTACCGTACATGCTTTTAGTTCATTAGCAATTTATTGGAAAAATATAAAACTTTTACTCGACATCAGCAAAGACTTTTGCTTTAATATGGATCTCAAAAGCCTTTAATAATAAACAACTTCTTTACCATCTGTGAGTTTTTTTGGTTCTCATAACATGTCAGAAAGCCAACAGACTGTTTGCTTCAGCTTCACATGGACTGTAGAGTCAACACAGTGGCATCGATCCTCTTCTCTCCTCCAGATAGAAAATGAACAGCATGTCAAACTCCTCTCTTTTGAGTGACTGAATTTAGGAGCAGTTAATCCCTGTATGATTGGATGAGAGCCCCTCTAATGCACTCACATCTTTTCAACACTAATAAGTAAATTTTTGTTCTTTTGTTTTTGTGAATACTGCAGTGGCCAGCATCCAGAGACTTCCAGCAGTGTCTGTGATGACTGACATCAACTTCCCCATGAAGGGTCGAAAAGGCATGGTCGACTGGGCCAGGAACTCTGAAGATAAAGTGGTCATCCCAAAGGGACTCTTTGTTTCCCAGTCAGCAGGTATGTGACTGATCACGTATATCACAGAGCCATCTGACTTCCAGTCCAATCCATCCATCTTCTGGGGGTCAGAGCTGCGCGAGGAGTAAAAACAATTACTGACTAAGGATATACTGCAAATGCAGCAACATAAAATTATCTACACAGGATGATTAACACATAGTTCGGAACAGAAAATTAAACGTTTACAAAAGTGCATCTGCTATCATATTTTCTGCCAGATCAACTTTTACCACTTTTTGGGAAGGTGAAATAATGCCTCAGTCCTTTAACCAAAACCAATTTTCTTGCATAAACTCATTCAGACACCTCAGAGTTTTTTGGAGGTTTTTTTTGTAACACTTCAGCATTTTTTTGCATCCTGCCAGTGTCCCCGGTATATCACAATCCAGAGACAGACACTTTGGTTAATTGGTGTAACCAGTCTTATCTGGGATATATCAAACATAACAAAACAAGGGACTGATTATGAATCTACACAATGTGCTAAATCCCAAACACTCTAATTTGGACAGTGGAAGATGCTGATTCTATGGGAGACTTTAACTCGTTTGGGATGGGAGTCAACAAAGTCTGTGGTACTGAAATTAAAAGAGAGAAAAATGTTCTTGGAAGCATTGCTGGTAGAATTTGCGTTGACACTTCAAAGTAGCAGGTTTATCAAACCAAGCAAACTAAAACCCAAATAAAACATTCATTGGGATAATGAAAATTCTCCATATTTTGATCTGTAAATAGACAATGATTTTGATATAAACTCTGTGAAATGTGTACATATTTACCCTTACCTAGGGTTACCCTTATGTTAACACCTGTTACTTTGTCATCTTGCATAATGAAATTATGTGATTTAAAAAGCTACAGGCTGAATGTAGTTCTAAAACATTCGGCTTTTTCTTTTCCAGATATGGAGGGATCGCCTGTCTTCATTTTGGGAACCGTTCTCTACAAGACTCTTGGACTCATGCTACCTTCACCAAAGTAAGTACATGTTTGTATGTTCTGGTGTGCTGGCAAGAGAAAATAAGAGAGACTTAATCCTTTAGAAACTGCAGAGGTGTCCACTATTTTCCACAGCAGTAGATACAATCTGAAAAGCAAGCTGTGGCTCTGAGTGGCACAAACATTTAACAACTTCAGAGACTTCAAACTTCAATCTCACCTCATAATGTCCCTTTCATGCAGGTTTGTACAAGTCAAAGTGCTTAACAGATGATTGACACAGTGATAGTAAGACAGAACAAAGACAGGGCAAGAAAATAGTCTGGAATTAAAGAAAATAGCATTAAAAAGGTATTTAAATAAATATTATTAATAAAGTGAGCTTGCGAGGTATAGTTTCAAGAATACAAATATGGTAGACGAGTAAAATTTTAACTATAGCAAATTCAGTGGAAACTTAGAGGTCAAATTACTCTCAAGAGACTTATGTAAAAAATTAAATGAAATACAAAATGTCTGAAATGTTTATTTTTTTTCTGTATGTTGAGAGTGTAACAACAAAGAATTAAGCTTGTAATGTTATAATGATATTGCAGCTTTATGAGATTTGTCTGTACAGGATTTGTTAATTAATAAAACATACTAACAGTAGGATAGCATATCTAGTTAATTAGGGATGACATTACTGTCTGAAAAAGCAGTTGGATGTCACAAACTAACACCTGGTGTCAGACCCCAGTCAACAAGTCGCTGGCACCAACATCCCAAGGACATATCGGTCATTTCAGGACCCACCAGGCCAGCTGTCACAGGTGGAGCAGCAGCCCTTTGAGTATATGTAGACAGGAGGTCATAACGGGACACTCAAGCATGATTCTTCCCAAAAGACATGAAGATATGATGTTCAAAATAGTGTTTTCAATTTGGGAGTTCAACAAAAAAAATAAACTTTTATCCTACCAGATGTTAGGAATCTGTCAGTGCACTCAGCAAGGGACTAAAGAAACTATCCATTTCGTCATTGATTTCAATTTGAAAATAAGTACAGAGACATGGACCTGTACCATTTAAGAAAGAAAAAAAAAGTCAGATAGCGATATTTTCAGCTCAAGTGGTGCTGCGTGGATCACAGGCTGCTGCAGTCTCACCTCCACTTCTCTTTGTGTAGGTGACTCTTTTCTTCCATACCGAAAGTGCACATAGATTTTTTTTTTCTTAAAATAAAAATGAAATACGTTCTGTCAACTACACAATAGCTGAAGATGTTTTCTGAAACATGACGGTAATGCTAGATTTTAAGAGCAGTGGATACAAAGAAACATGTTGTTCAGTCCAGCCCAGATTTGTATTTGCTGTTTTCTATTCGGCTTGGATGCTTTTTTGGCACCATTGCCGGCAAAGCTTTTTGGATCTCCCTGTTATTAAAAGAGTGCAATATCTGGGTTAGTAGTCAAAACACTAGTGACGGTATATATTTTAAAAATTGATTTTGCAAAACTTGCTCTCTGAATTTTTTTTTTTTTTTTTTTTACTTCAGCAAGCAAAAAGACATGTTGAATTGAAAATATGTAGAAAACATCTTCCCTAAAAAACACAAAACAGATGACAATTTTAGTGCCTATGACAGTGTGATGTTTTATTTACCAGTACTTACATTCTCTATTTGAGTCTAAGAAAAATGGCTTTTGGTATTAGTGAATGTCAAGATCATGACATTTTTGTATCATAGTTTTGAATCAGGGACTTAATTATCTTCTGAATAAGTAAAAAATATATCATAACCTACCTGGATTTTTAAAACATTATCACATCCACTAAAACTTTTATTTATAAATGATTTTTCAAAACAAAAATAGGATGTATCAATTTAACTTAATCATTCATAAAGTCATCATCTTCTGCAGTGTTCATTCTTACTCGGGAAGATAAACAGAGGTCTAACGTGAGCATCTCTGACAGTTAAATAAAACAATGAGGAGCACTTCAGTGACAATTAGACATCCTTGAGGTTTTATCAATTTTGTGATTCCTTGACATGCTTGTCTCATTCAGGAACTACACAGTTGTGAACTCCAAGGTCATCGCTGTGACTGTGAGACCCGAGCCGAAGGCCACCGACTCCCATCTGGAAATTGAGCTGGCTCACCTGGCAAATGTAAACACTACCGTCCTTCTCTCACTTTCAATGTCGGTAACAAACGTGATCATAAACAGCAGATTGACAAGAAACGATGTATATCATTAGGTTATGCACTTTTTTTCACTTGGTGCTTCAGAACATTAGAGAGGGAGAGCCTTTATTTGTTGACTGAATGCTATACAAAAGACCACAGCATATACAGTATATCCTCCCATTGGCCGACACACAAGTGGTGGTTAATTGTCTTGATAATTATTTCCAAGCAGCCAATGTCAGAAGAGAGCAGTGTGTTCAGAAAATTACAAGACAAGCCTTTTTTTCTTATGATTCAAGCTTTTTTGTTTTTCATCTTAGAGATGAAGCATGTCAGCAAAAGTGTGTATGTCTCTAATAGTGCAGGCTGTACACAAATTGGTGGTCTCTACATGAACCTTGGCACACGCTGAAAAACAAAAACCTACACATGCAGTTTGTTTATGATGATGCAGGTGATGGCGGTGATGAAAATGATGATCAGTTTTCAGTGTAATTTACCAAACATTTTGTCCTTCCTTCCTTCCAGGGAACAATGAACCCCTACTGTGCGCTGTGGGACAGCACCATAATGTAAGTGGGCATGCACTTTCACTGTGATAGCTGAGCTTTTTGTTGCAAAGTTTCCTGGGTTTGTTTTCAGTTTGTCTGATAAACATCAAATTATCATTGTGGATTTTCAGGAACACACACATTTTTAACTTACTTTTACATTCACCCTGGGATTTTATTTGAATCTATTTTCACATCAGCCTCAAAAAGGAAAGAAAGAAAAACATCTGTGCTTCATCAAGATTCTCCAAAGTTAATTAATGTCAAGTCATTAGACATTTAGCTTTTCATGGCCTTTTAATTTATGTTGCCAAGGTGCAAGAGTTGCAGCACCTTTGTGAAAAAAAAATGCCGTTGTGAATCTGTCAAGACTCTCAATATGAGTCACAGATGACTCAGAAGTTCAGACCTGGAAACCGCACTCACAGCTTCTCATTTCTAAAATTTTTACCAGACATTGTAGTCATACTGCAGAGAGTATTAAACATTAAAGTATTGACAATTATTTCAGCAGAAATCGAAGAACAGGCAAACCTGATAAGAAGCAATGCCATATAATGACTGAATACTAGTCCCAAATGCTGAAGAATGATGATACTCGACAAAGGATGAAACACATGTTTAGACACACGGCGGCGCAGTGGTTTGCACTCTTGTCCAGGGCTTTTCTATGTGGAGTTTCCATGTTCTCCCTGTGTGTGTGCAGGTTTCCTCTGGGTACTCCGGTTTCCCCCATAGTCTTTTTAGCGAGACATATTTCCATTATTAGTTGAAGGGCAATTGATGATTGTAGATGAATTAGGAGTGATTGTTGTGGAATTTAAACTAAAAGAAGGACACCTCAGGCCGACTGCCTGAGGGCTGGACTAGAGAGAAATGGGGCAAAAAATTATGGAGAGTTCTGCCCCGCGGCTGAAGAGGATGAGGCTGGCTAGCAGGATTGTCAGTGAGCTGAAGCTACAGGTTATTAGGAAGATAACAACCAGAAGGCAGGGGAGATAGGTGAAGCTGTCGAAGAGGATGACTCAAAGGCAACGCAGATGAGCCAAGCTGCTTAGGATCACGACGTGAATGCCAGCGATGTGCACTGAGTCACTCTGGGGAGAGGACAGGAGCTTGGCGACACCAAGGACACCGAGGTGTTGTGGAGAATGGAGCCCAGGCCGTTTTAGGTCAGATGTATCCGGGAAATCGGTCAGATGTCTGGCCAAGAGAGGGCATGTTGGGATGTAACACAGGACAACCTAGAAATGTCTTCATAGGATATTCGACTGGTTTGGCTACTGAGAATAATGTAATGTGGCTTGTGGCTGGAGCACTACGGTGACAAACTGCAGAGGGGAAAAGAAGAGGCCAGGCAATTTGGTGGAAGACTGATGGCCTCAGAGTGAAAATACAGCAGCAGTTGCCTGAGTATTCTCAGTGGTTACCAGAAGCTTTTAGGAAGGGATTACTGGCAAGCTAAGGTAACTTGAGTAGCAGTCGGTTGAATATAACAGAGCTCTACAGCAGTACTCGACAGCCGTGAAGCCCAAAGACCTGGAGCAGCTGTGGCAGTGGCAAGTGGTTGTAACACAGGGCCTGCACAGACGAGTTAACAGCAGAGGCATCAACATCTCACCGGGCTTTGGCAAGAGCAACTGACAGCTGGATGAGCAGAGTAATGACTGGGGTGGTAGAAAGAAAAAGAGGAGGCAGCTGCAGAGGTACTACATAGCAAAGAGTCAAAGCGCCCAACAGATGAGGTTCTGTATTGTTATTCAGTAAAGGGGCTGAGGCAATGGTCACCAGACAAGACAGTGAGTTAATAAGAACTTGTGAGATCACACTCCCACTCTCTAACCCTAATGATACCTTTGTGAAATGGCAAAGTCAAGATCGAGACAATGGTGTGATAGTGTCACAGGTTACATGGTCAATAAATGTAGTGTAGTCTGTTTATATGCACACAAAAAAACAAATAATCACAGAAAGAGGTAAACAAATGGGGGAAAGAAACACAAAGATGCCTTTTTGTTTGTGGAGGTAATGCTCTCATAGAGCCTTCAACCGATGGCTAGGGTGTGCAAATCGGCATCTTCAGAGATCAATATACAAATCAAAATGAAAGGAAGGGAGAGCCAAATGTAAACATTGTTTAAAACTGTAAGAAACGTGTATTAAATGATGAATCCAAGAACAGAGACCTTTCCAAGCAAAACAAAATGCTATTAAACTGAGAGGGAAAGCAGACAAGATAGAGACAACCACATCCACAAGCCCAGGATACTTTCAGATTTGTCAGTTTGAACCAGTGTGGTTGTTTGGTGTGAACAAAAATGTATATGGGGTATATTGTTATAAGTGTGGTCCACGTTCACAGTCCTTGTGGAATATCGTATTTCCATGAGTATTGTCAGTGCTCCAGTGTTATTCCAAATCCTTTGGGCAACTCATTGAACCACGTTTTCCTTTTCTGCACCATTGAGTTCATTTTTTTTTCCTTTTCTTTTTTGTTTTTTTTTGTATTGCATAATGCAACTTGATCTATTCTGTTTATACATTCAGGAGCCATCTTAAGTCAAACTTGTGAGTGTGTGAGGCAACACTGAAGATTTAAAAATGAAAAAAAAAAAAGGCAGCTGGTGTGGTTTCTTTCACACCACACTCGCAACATACCAGTGTGACTGCAAAGAGACCGTCTTATCAGGCTGGTCTCAGTGTAGCTGTTTTAGTCCAAACTGCTTTGAACCACACCAGATTGCAAGTGTTGCGTTCACACCTACCCTGCAAAGCCAAGTCCCGGACACCGTCTCAAAAGTCAACTAGATCCACCTAGTAACATCAGGTGTGAAAGCACCATCAGACAGGCAAGGTGAGGTGAAATGTAACACAAAGGGCAGGTATAATCACTGAGGCAGCTGCACAGGTCACATACACACCGGGGGGGGTGGAGGAAAGATCTGACGCAGGTGTGGCATCAAACGGTAACTAACCAGAAAGTATCTCGACAATGCAGGGTGAAATCCACAGAAACCTAACGTGACAGCAGTGCATAACTCAGGAACACATAAAGCAGAAACACTAAAACTAAGGTGGGAATACAGATACTTGGGAAAACACCACTCTGAGGACACACAACTGAACATACCGATTATGACCCTGTCCTTCAAAGAAAGTTAAAGACCTGTGTTACTTTAAGGTAATACAGCTTTCCAGGACACAAATCTTTATGCAACATGAGCCTGTGAAATGCACAGATTAGACTTGACAATTCACTTAGGTTTAGGCAAAATGTATTTTATGTAAATGAAGTTAAATGTGCATTTTCAAATTTTTGTAAATTTATTCAAAATCTTTGCCCAATATGAAACTAACAATACATATGTGTACATTATATTAGGCAACCGATGCTTTCACTTTGAAAAAGTTTGTGAACTGTGCATGGCCTGCCTTCTAGTGCGGTATTCAAGGGCATCTGGGCTATTTTTGAACTATTGGGGCAGCTCTGCTCCATCCTCTATCTCTGACTTTCCAGAGGAACCAAATGTGCATTATTTTCCGGATGTGCTCAGAGTCACTTTAATCAGAGCAACAATAAATTACACCACAGTATGATAATCATCTTCCTTTCAGATATTTGGAGGCCCAATAGCAGTTATTCTCAGGACTTTATTATTAAAGGACACCATCACCCATAATGCATCATTTGTCAGTCACATTGGTTCCATCTAAATGACGAGTGATCAAACTGTAACAATTAGTAGAAATATAATGTTCACATATTGATCATGGAAATCTGGACTACATTTTCTGCTGTTTGTTTCAAACAGTTAATTTGATTAATCCTTTTGGAGCAAAGTAAGTAAGTTTGCTATATATTTTTTGAAGGAATACATTTTTACAGACCCACCCAGAAGTAAACTCATTGATATGTGAATAACTCCAACACAAGCGATAATGCAATCTAGGATTCAAAAACTGTGTTATTAACACGTGCAAAAGATCTGATGAAATCACTATTTGCAAATTTATATGATAAGAATGGCAAATTTGATACTTTTCTTTCTCCATTGCTTTAAAAGTGAGAGAGAAATCATATTTGACAAGATAATGAGTTCCCCAGCAATCTTCATTCAATTTTCAACTGAAATAAACCAACTATTCCACCGTTCAGACCTACTTTTTGGGTTGTAGTTGACATTTATTGACATGTGCTTGCTGTGTTTTGGCTCATTTTTATTACTCAGGTCTGTAGGTGAATCTGTTCCACCTGGCCGGCTTAGTGATTATCCTAAAATAGCAGAGGAAATGGAAAAAAAAAGAAAGAAAAAAAAGTAGGGTAAATATTGTCATAGAAAGTTTCCACAGCACATCCAATATTACTTTTCTATCGTTTACTTTTCAGGTCTGCAGCTCCACTGCACTGAACATATTAAGTCAGACCCTGAACTTCTATTTATTTATTTTTTCAAATGTTAATATTTATTGATATCAAACAAGCTTGAAATTACTATTAACCCACCAGTGTCTCATGATGAAAAGATAAAATACAACCCACTGACTTTAGATCAGTGAACTTCCCCACTGTTTTCATTTCACTTCACATTATTCCTAATTTTGAATTAAATAAGACAATCATTGTTTTTACAGAAAACATTTTGCTATCTGGCAAATTTCATCCTAACCCCAGCATGACATTAAATCGCATGACTTATCAGCCAAAGTAAACGTGGAACTCATCACTCTCGTTAGAGTGGAATAATTATCGCCATTTGAGGACTGTAATCACAAATATAAAATTCATATTCAATCTTGTTTGTTGTTCTTTACTGACACTAAATTTGCAGAACAGGAAAATTACAGAATGACAACAAGCATACAAGCTGGTTTAGTCTTTTGACTTCCCCCCGTGCAATTAGATAGGTTTTTTTTTGTTTTTAAACCTGTGTATGCTTGTAAAGCAGTGCATGGAAAGCCTCTGACATTTTAATCACAGATATTTTGGCATCATGTCTCAAATTATCCATCACAGTGGTTAAATATTAAATTGGAAAAGGATCATTTTAATAAGTGAAGACGGGCAGATCTTCAAACAACAATTTACAGGACCAGCCTATTTGCCTCAACATACACATTTTTCAATTCATTCCACACATAGGCCACTCAAATTTGTACAGGGGAGTGATTTGTTGAGACAAATTGAAGGATAAACCCTCTCTTTCGTTGTTTTGGTCTATGCATCCACAATTTTACAAAATTTTTTTTTACTAATTTTTTATCACAGGTACCATACAATGAAACTCGCCTGCAAACTGATTACTGCTATAGTGCCAAACAACCTGGAAAAAAAACATTAAATGAATTTACGATGGGTCACAAAAATGTCCATACCGATTAAACTTTCCTACATTTTGTCACATTACAACCACAAGTATATATGTGTATTTTGGGGAGATTTTCTTGGGTGAAAGATCAACACCACATAATTGTGAAGTGGAAGGAAAATGATACATCAAATACAAGTATTCATCTTCACAGAGTCAATACTTTGTGAAGCCACCTTTAGCTGAGCTGCAATCACAGCTGAAAGTCTTTTGGAGTGTGTCTCTACCATTGCATTGGAGCTCTGGCTGTGTGTTTAGAGTGTTTTTCCTACAAGAAGGTGAACCTCCACCGGGTCAAGTTTGACCTGAACTGAGATGAAATTGTACACAGTTTGACTCTATTACATAACTTGGTGGCTTCGGAAGGCACTTAGCTGCACTGGATTTTATTTTAGGCTATCAGAGTGAAAGGGCATGAATACTTTTGCATGCCACATTTAATAGTTCTTATTTGTTAAAAAAAATATTGAGCACCATTTACTTCCACTTCACAACAATGCAGCACGTTTTGGTTGATCGATATTTTTGCAAGTCATTGTATATATAAGTAAATAAGTGCTGTCATCTCTCACACATTGACGATAAAATCGTTGCCATTAACGCCAAACTCACATCAAATGTAAAAACTTGGGTTGAAATAATAGATTTCTGGGGTTTTTATCCTGACAGTAGAAACTGTAGTAAATCTCTAAAACATACACTTCATTGCAGTATTCATTGAAAGATCCTCTTAATGAAGTTTGTACTATCAAAAACATTCCCTGTCCTGCTTTCATCACAAATCACACGCCATACACAATCACATAAGACAACCTGTCATTTCCATTCTCAATAATATGTATTTATATAGATTAAAATATCTGACACCACTTCAAGGAGAACACACACAGATCTGCTTGCAATCTCGAAAAAAAAAGTGCAAAGGTGAAACTAAATAAATAACAAACTCCCCAACTGGCACATCTAAAGGTGATAAAATTAAATAAGAATCTAAATTAGATTTAAGAAAAGAGAAAAACATGATTTTTAGAGTTCTGTCATCGCTTCAGTCTTGTCCAGTGTTAGTTGTTTAATTTATCATAACAAAGACAAAGGTTTCAGTAAAGAGGTTGTGATCGCTGTCCTTGGTATTAAAAGCAAGTCTTTGTCAATCACGTCTTCATGACTGACACTTAAATAGTTGCTTTTCCTTTTTTAATATCCATTTCCTTCACTTTTATCTTATCTAGTTTTATTACCGTATCATCTCTCTGAAAGCACTCTGATTGTAGTAAATCATATTGTTGTCCCAATGCTTTTATCACTATAAATTAGAGTTTCTTTTAATGTAAGAATTACTAGCTTTCAGCTTTTATGGTCAAGCCTGGATGAAACAACATAAATCCAACAGGAAACATGGTGACATGTTATAATCACAGATGACTAAAACAAAGCACATCAGAATACGTATTTCGATGAAACCCACCTAATTAAAAAAAACAGAGCCTTCAAACCTGTGCTTTACAAAAACCTCTAATGAGTTGCTTACAGTAGCTTTATCTCAGATTACTGCACAGATTGTTAGTTACGTTTGAAGGAATAATTTACAAAGAACAGTGTAGTTCCTAAGGAATAAAAGCCTATTAATTATTTACATGTCAGGGTGTGTAAGCAGCTGTCACAGCATCGGGCTGCACACAGATGCTGAGTTTGAGCCAAACAGGGCACACCAAACACTGGATAACTGCTGCAAAGCATCACAATCATTTTATGTACTCTGTACTTTACAATCTGCAGATTTACAATTTGTTCATGTCTTTTTAATGCACCACTGTTTCTAAGCAAATTTCTTGTAATTGTACACTTATCTGGAAATAAATTAATTCTAGATTTGATGTTTCTGCTTAATACATATCCTGCTTGTTATTGGGATGTAGAAAAGGCTGTTGATTCACAATGAATCTTTATGAACACACGTCATTAATCCTTTAACAGCAGGTTTACTTCTTGGATTTGGTAAACTCCTTTTGATACAAATAAATCCCATAAAGTCACAGAAAACCCTGCACATTACATCTGACTGGCCCAGATATGAATCCCTATTGACGTGTACAATATTATGGAATATCTTAGGCAATAATCTGATTGTGGCAATAAACTTTCATTTATTTTTGTTTCACTATCATTTCAATTGAGTAAAGCCCTTTAAACTTCTGCAGTCATTATCAATATAATATTATCTGTGTTGTGATAATCAACATAATTCAACAGCTTTTTTTGTAAACAGCTGAAATAACATTCACATATTTAAAGCCCCAAATTCACTTTATCTATCAGTTAAATTTGATTGAAGTTAAAGCTGGAGTTTAGAGTGTCTCATGGTTTCTTTCTTTGACGTCAAGCTCCTTTGACATTTCTACATCTGAGATCCGCGATTGTCAAACTTTTTCACGTCATCGACCTACAAACAGACACGTTTGCTCCACCAACCCTCACTCGATCAGATTCATTCCCAAGGACTGTTGTTTTTGTTGTTTTGGGGCAACTTTTGAATTGTAACTATTCAGAGTGCCGATGCCGGGATGATAGTGGTGAGTGACTCTTTGTTTGTGCTGGATTCATTTATAATTAATTTAAATCACTTGTGGTTTTGCTTATGATGTTTGATTACTGCAGCAGGACATTGGAAGACAGACATGGCAAAAGCGTTTAGGATTGCTCACAGCTTCGGTAGAAGATTCATGATGGACTGATAATAACACTATTCACTATTTGACGGCAGCACGAGTTGTTGGGTTGGTGTGTGTCAGAGCACATGATGTAATTGTACGTAAACGCACATGCGGATGGAAGTTGTGTATTTATGGCAGTGGTGCTGCGATGATACTCAGTGATGCTTCATGTAATGAAGAATCTCATCAGCTTGATTTATTTATTCATTTGCCCTTTCCAGTGTAAGATTATATGGCTTTGATGGTAAACCTGTCACTGATATTTCACCATGCATGTTGGACTTTTAATTTACTAATGACCTTAGTGTAAACACCTTTTTTAATGCCGGGCCACCAATGGAACAATAAAAACCCTGTCATTTAAATCAGTGTATAAAAAAGTATCAACTTATTTTCTTGATGATATTTGCATTAGGTGATCATCTATTTATTTCATGCTGACGCCCATTTGGGTACCAATGCGTGTACAATCATAGTAATGTAAATGATCAAAACACAAAAACATATTCAATCTGTATGGCCTCATATTCACTGTGCTTTATAATGTGGGTTTAACCTCTCTCAGGATCATTAAGCGTTTTATCCACTACCAAGAAATATGCACTCATTTTTCTTTTTCTTCTCACTCAGCTAAGACCCGCAATGTGGCTCACAGGCTGATATAAATGACCCGTCATCAAGAGATCCAAGATGGATGGAATAATTTCCCAGCATAGCCCCCACCCTCCTCTGCCTGTCATTGTGTGTCAGTCTTTCGAGACTTCATCAAATTGCCCAAAGTGCATAGCCTCAGGCTTTCTTTAAGCCCAAATCACAGAGTCTGGATAATCTAATGGGGGCATTCAACAAATTTTTGAAAAAAGGTTTTTTACTTGCCCAGAGCTATGTACAGCAACTAATGCTCATATGCTGTCTGACATGTGAGTCGAACAATGTAAGCGAAAAGGCTCCAGGTTAGGCTGGTTGTTTAGTCCGAATCAGCTGCACCAGTTTCCTTTGAGGGTACATTAATAAAGGCCCATGAACATTGGGATAAGACATATGAATTTAATAAGATGACTGGAGGAACTCAATCTGTCAAAGTTAGGCAAGCCTCAAAAGCGTAATTGGAGTTTTGTCCTGTTTCTGCAGACTTCCACTGCTTGAATACTTCATGTGCCCTAGACTTTGTTAGCTCTACATGTCACTCTGCTGTCAGTTATCCTCTATCTTGACACCTAAATCTGTATAAAAAATAAAAAATAAAAAATAAAAAAAAAGAGAGTGTGATCAAGTTCTGTCACGAAATTCAAGTCTTGTAAGTTGTGATGCAAAATTGTCAATACTTCACTGCATGGATAGAAAGTGGTCAGCCAAGAGTAGGTGATGAATGTCACATCATCAGACTCACTGTGGGGAACATCCATGCTGACACTTTCTCTTGGGGGCATTTTATATTCTCGGGCCACCACGGCCCAATAAGGTCAGAAGACACATCAAAACGTGGCATACATAAATCCCCAGTCAACGATTGTTCTCCTGTCAGCTTCCCCCTCTGGCGCTGTGTGGAAGCAAACATCTATAGCAAGTCGAAAGTTATGAACAGATCACAAGGAGGATTCAGTCCTCAGCAGGGGACTGGAAGATCCAAAGTTATCTAGAAGTGGAGGCTTCAAAAGTGCTATCAGTCTGTCACATCACAAAGGAGCCTGGATGCAGAATGGGTTTGTATCAGAATGTGACAATCAGGTTCTGAGTGTGCTGCACCACCCTGCTGGAAGGGTGATCCCAAGTGGGCAGCTGTGGAAACATTGTGATTGTTGTTGGTCGCCAAGCAAGTGCACATCCTCGGGAAAACACCTCAGATATTTGAGATCTTTGACGGATGCGCAGATGGCCTCTTCAAAACATTGATGTCCATCATGTATGACCGCTCAACGAGAAGGTGTCTTTTCAGCTATGATATTTCTGAATAACTTACTCTTCAAGGTCCAGCTGTGCAATCATTTACAGTTATAAACCAATACTTTATTTGAAAACTGAAACTGAAGAAAAGCTCAGGCATCAACAAGCCATCTAAAGTAGAATAGAATAGAATAGAATAGAATAGAATAGAATAGAATAGAATAGAATAGAATAGAATAGAATAGAACATAAAAATAAAAATGAACTTTTTACATTTTACTTTATCGTTACATTTTACCTGCACCTAGTTTATTAAGCTGCTATTAGCAGTTTGACTGTGACATCTTAGTGAGGTACATGGATGAAAACAGTTTCTTCACCCACATCCTTATACATAGCTTTTGTTCTGTTAATTTTAATACTTGTGCCTTGTTTTCATGAAGTGAAATTGCTGGTACGATTTTCATTAAACATGCCATTGTTTTCCTGTATAGCCCAGAAGATCAGATAGGAAACATTTATTGTCATTGAACTGTACAATTAAACTGAGGTGCCCCTTGCAGTATACTTTACAGACAATTGAATGATACAAATGACATGAGACAAATAACAACAAAAGACAAATCACAATATTGAGGTTTGGGATATTTAAAATAATACATCTATCAAAAAACAACAATGATAATATAAGTATGAGAACAATCAATATGAGAACAATTTCATCTATGTATCCATTCATCCATCCACCATCCATCCATCATCCATCCATCCATCCATCCATCCATCCATCCATCCATCCATCCAGAACATAATCCCCACTGGCTATGGGCACATCATAAACAGGGCAACATTCTAGGGGAATTTTAAATTCTCCAGGACATTTTCAAGAACTCATTAATTTTGTAGTTGATTTTAAAATCTTAAATCTGTAGAGTTGATCTTGAAGATATGGTGCATGACTCAGCTGTGCAATACTGCACATCCTCCAATTCAATTAGAAAACTGAGTTTAAAGGTCTGTGTGTTTCACCCATGGGCAGGACCAAATACATCAAAATGAATAATAAATGCCGTGACTGGACAAATGAAAAGTTCATTTCCACTTAGTATTCAATACATTGAAGAGTTGACAGTGCCAGCATCTGGCTTAGTAGGTATTTATGAAAAGCTGTGAGTCAAGCTTCAAAATACAGGGCACGAACTACCTTTAGTGTTTTGATGGGTACAGATATGCACCAGTTGGGTATGAAGAATAGTCACAATCAGTTAAGAAGAGGAACGATGAGGTTGGGAAAATTGTTGAAGCTTTTTTTATCGTTTTATCATTGTGCACAGACAGACAGCCCAAAGAACTGATTGGTCCTGGTTGGGAATTTGCAACTGGCTCCAAGGTTCCCTTCCAGGAATAATAAATATTGCTGCCATATTGATCAAATGACAAAGCAGGATTGCCTCGCACAGCAGCCACGCTGCTCCCACAAATCACAGAGCTCTATATCGTCCTAAATCAAATGTATGCGTCTTGTTTTGCCTTTGTCACGACTTGAGTGGGCTGCTGAAGAGTGAAAAGACTGCCAGGTGTTTTTTTTCTTTTCTTTTTTTTATTGCAAGACAACAGGTGTTTTGCTTGTGACCGGCATCTTAATATGGGGGCTCGTGTTGTTGCGGCAAAACTGCTCCGTGATCACAGTCACGTTCGGGTTTTCTTGTGTCAATAAAGTTTATAATGGTGTTTTTTTTGTTTTTTGTTTGTATTAAGCGGGTGATTTTTTCCCCCCTGGCAAACACTGACAATGAGTCGGGGGCGAATGATAAATGGAAGAGAGAGACCTTCCTTTCGTTTCACCTACTAGTGGTGTGAAGTGGAGACTGGCTGCAACCATTTGCGCTGCCTCCGTGGGGTGGTATTACTTCTGCGGTTGTTTTTTTTAAGGAGCGCTTTGCGTCGGGGAGCGACAACACTCGTGTAAAATGATTTTCAGGAATAATCCAAAAGCAACATTTAGTCTCGTCGCAGCGTTCGACTCGAAGCCGAACGAACAGATGATGCGACAGCGTGTCTTTATTTTCTCCTTGTATCAGCCTCCCCCCTCTCACGCCAGTAGAGAGGAACAGAGTATCAATCTGATGCTGTCCACCGTTTCCAGGGTGAAAATCCCCTCAAGGAAGCAGTCAAAAAGCTGCTAATTAAAACAGCTGCGGGGAGAATAAAGAATAATAATGATTTAATAAAAAAAGGAAAGAAAAACAAATCCAACGCAAAAAGACGGGATAAAACAGCAGGGATGTAGTCGATTATGTGGGGGAAATAGAAAGACATGCAGGTAAATATACGCGCTTTTTTTGTTTTTGTTTTTTTTTTATTCCGGAACATATTCTAAGAGAATGTTGGCGTTTGAATGTGAGTGAGGTAGTTTTTTTCTGTATTTATCTGCGTATAGCGAATCAATCAGCACCGGTCTGCTTGGACAGCTCCGTGCGTCCTCCCCCTCCTCCGAGTCTCTATCTGCTCCAAATGCTGCTGGTAGCCACACAAGAGCCGAGCCGATTCCGCTCTCCGATTTTCTTTTTTTTTTTTTCCCTCCTGCCCCTCACTCTCATGCAACCATCTGCACGCCTATTTAGCTTTAGATGCATATCTGCGGTTTTTTTTATTATTATTATTATAGTTAAGAAAAAGAAAAGAAGCGATGCCGATAAGTCCTGTAAAGTCGTGTCACCGCTGGAATTAAGCTTCTAATTGCCTCTTGCCTCCTCCTTGCAGGAACGATTCTTGGGGAGCCTGGTCCACAAAAGGATGTAAAACGGTGCTTACAGATGCCTCCCATACTAAATGCTTATGTGATCGTGTATCTACCTTCGCCATTTTGGCTCAGCAACCAAGAGAAATAGTAAGTGGGCTATTGATTTGTTATTCACTGTGGGTTTTATGGGCTAATGTAAAGGAAGAAAAGCTGTGCCCGTGTTGCGTGCGCGTGTGCGTGCGTGCATGTGTGTGCGTGTCTGTGTGTGCGCTTAGAGAGAATGGAAATTGAATCTTTGGCGTGCTAATCCCGTTAAACTGTATTTCTGCGGTGAAATGGAGATGGTGGAGGATATTTTCTAGTTTGTACATGTTCCGATAACTCTGTGTATACGGACATGCACGAGGAGGGTGTGTGTGGTGTGTGTTTGTGTTTGTGTGTCAGCCTCCTTATCAATTAAAGTGCACATTTCAAGATTTTTTTTAAGTTTATCATTATACCATTTTGTTGGATCAAAAACAGAAACAAATTCTGACTGAATCAATATGTAATGTTTGTTTTTTTTGGTTTGTTTTTCTGCAAAGTGGTTTGATCCCATGTGCTGAAAGCATAATTGTAAAAGAAACAGAAGCCTGGAGTTTCTTGACAAAATCAAGAAATGTAGTATTTACACTTAGGCCTTTAGTACACTTTTGAATCAAGAATCAATTGCCAACATTCTTTTTTTAAAGGCCTGAAACATTGAACACCATAGTACCACATATTTTCCACAAAACTGTGATCCTTGGTTTAATTTATTGACTATTGTACAAAAACAAATTATACCACAAAATGTACAGTATGTTTCATCCCTACACAACTAGCTTGTAATTGGCTACTTCACATGATTTCATATATGTGATTTGAAAGGCTAATGTGGACTAAATTAGACAAACACCCCGATATGGTACCCTGTGTTGTTTAGTATAATCTCCAGACACAGTATGAATAGCTTTGGAGTATGTATCTAAACAACCATCAAGCCCACGCATGCACTTCAAACCTCACAGTAAATTAAGGAATCCACAGTAGACTATTTACATGGTTGGTGGTGGTTGTTTTGATTGGTTCCTTCACTGGGCAATAATAAAGATTTACTGTCCTGCATGAACCTCATCCAACCACCCACTGACTGGTTTGTCTTGCCCTGTCTTTCTCCACAGACCATGGAGTTCTCAGGGGTCCCATCTGTGACATTGATAGTTGGCTGTGGTTTGTCTTGCCTCGCCTTGATCACATTGGCAGTGATCTACGCTGTGCTATGGAGGTAATTACAACACTTCAGCATACGCTCCAAGCATATGATTGAAGAAAATCTATTTTTTTTTTTTTTTTGCATCTTTAACAGTCAAAGCTTTGCAACTGATCACTGGTCTACAAGTAGAAGAAATACATTGATTTATTTGTCCTTGTGATTTGTTTCTTCCCTCCAGATATATTCGCTCTGAAAGATCTATCATCCTGCTCAACTTCTGCTTATCTATAGTCTGCTCAAACATATTGATCCTGGTTGGACAAACACAAACCCACAATGTTGTAAGTATCATTTAATAATTGTTAAAACACACTTTTCAATGTCTGAAGGGTCAGTAGTTCTTGAATCCTTTTCACGATGGCAGAATGGAAACATTCAAGTGACACTTTACTGTGTGGCCTAGTGTAGTTTTGACACAACTCAGCTGTCTTTCTTTCTTTCTTTCTTTCTTTCTTTCTTTCTTTCTTTCTTTCTTTCTTTCTTTCTTTCTTTCTTTCTTTCTTTCATCTTGCATGAATCTGTGCTTTTTTAAGTGTGTTAATTGTGTAGTTTAGCATGCCTTCATAT
>OMNM01026463.1:3208-30708 GCA_900302745.1 Parablennius parvicornis | reverse complement strand
TTATCTTCTACTGTTTTTGGCCTCCTTTGTTTGTTTTTTTTTTGGCTCATTATAAGCCAATATTTTAACATTTGGCTATTGTTATAGTACAGTCATAGCTTTTGAGAGAGTTTAACTGTGCTCGGGGTCCCCCACAGTGTTACTTTTTTTTTCCTGGTAGTGTAAAACATGAATACCCACAATGTGTTGGTGAAGGACTTACAGTCCTCTTGGAGCAGAAGGACTTACCAGATGTTTGGGCTCATATCTAGCCAAACCTCATCCTTAAATCAATGCCTTTTGTTCTCATTTGCCAATGTTGAGTGAAGACAGAATAGGAAATGGACTGATCATTTTTTCTTTATCTGATGAAGATTCTATCAGATGGGTATTGTTGGTTAACGACTGCTTGCATCTGGACAAAATGTGCTCTGTAAACATATACGAGAAACTGACATGTTTCGTTTCACCGAAATATTCTTCAGGGTAACGTAAAACTGCATTATAAGTTCATCTGTTTCCTCAGCGTCACATATCAGACTTAGAGACATAGCCAAGACTATAAATGCAGAAAGCTTTAGGGCATTTTTTATGGCTGAGCTTATTTGAAGCCCTGTCAGATTTAATCAGGGCTCCAGTCATCTCCCGTCTTGATTACGAGGACCACCACTTAACATGAACACTCGCTGGGCTTGCTGCTAATAGGATATCTGTCTGTAGAAGCTGCAAAGAGATTAGATGCTTTTCAGAAAATCCACGGACATGCTGAATATGTCATCTCAACGTCTGTTAGACAGAGTGAGCAAACTACACTGATGGATGCTCAGAGCTCCAAATTCACAAAATTGTTTGTCATGGGACAATATGGTTATTAATCCATTAAGACTAGGAGTGAAAGATGATGTCGTCACTTTCAAGAAAAGACAATATGGAGCAAATCTGGCCAACGCACAGCCTGTAGATCAGTTGTCCTTGAAAGATTCATGTGATTACAAAAAAGCTGTATACATGATGCAGGCAAAAAAAAAAAAAAAAACAAGCATCTGCTTTGATGGTATTTTAAAGATGGAAAGATTCATTTTGTAGCTAATGATTATTAGGTTTACCGTTTATTCTTCCTTATTTTGTCAGCAGGAAGAACAGGTGTTATCCTGCCAAGATAACAGCTCAAGGAAAGATTGATAAATAATTCATAGTTTATTGGGGTTTTTTGTTTGAAAGACCTGAACATGTTAGTCCTTATTTACTAAAGGCAAGGCAAAGGTAAAGCTGTGTGCTTGGCTTTAGATTATTTAATGTCAAATCCAAAGAGAAATCCAAGTACCAGGGCAGAACAAACCATGTAACATGCTGCTCTTCAACACAAACTGAGTGAAATTGAATTAAACTCACCCTTCACACCAGTCCGAGTTTTTCATCGGGGTCGTCATAAAACATAATCCCTCCACTCCTGGCATAGAATTACAGGCAAAATCTTATTGTTTTGACTTCTGAAGGGAGATGCACACAAAATCTGACTGAGATTCTTGTGGGTATTGCTTCAGGTATTTATAGGTTAATGATGCACGTTAAATTTGTATGAATCCATAATATGTATTAACAATGCATGAATTAACTTTGCGGAATGTAAAAAGAAAAAAAAAAAGAAAGAAAGAAAGAAAGAAAGAAAGAAAGAAAGAATCTTGAAGCTAAATGGTAAATTTATTAAAACCTAAAATAAATAACTGACAACACATTTGATGTATTAGATTATTCATGTCAGTACTGGTTTTATTAGCTTTTTGACAACCCCCTCTCCCTCAATATTAAATTGGGTTTTAATTAATCTTTCACTTCTAATTTTCTCTTCAACTTCTAGCTATGGCATGCATTGTTATACAGGGGGGTCTTTTTTTGTTCATTTGCATTGCAATGGACAGGCAACCTGTCCAGGGTGTATACTACCTGCACCCCATAACCAAAATTTAGATACAAATGAGATGGAATGTAGCTATTTTGAACTCTACTTGTTATTTCTACTGAAGTTAAAAGCTAAAAGTGCACAAAATCATGTACGTCACACAATAACTGAAGATAGGATTCAATTAAATGATACTATGCCATGTCCAGGTATCTAAACCAATTTATGTTTCTGTTTGGCTACCTTCCCGTATGACCTCAACCATCCACATTAATTGGACTCCTCGGTACCAAACTATCTCTGCAGCCCCATCAGCAGGAGACACATACGTCTCTGACTGCTCAGTGGCACCTTTGATAAAAGCCTGCAGGTCAAAGTATCTATTGGTATATCAGTTGGTCTTGTATCGAACATTTCATAATATTTGAGCAATGCTCCGACTCTTTGATCAGACACATTGTAGAACCTCGTGCTGGAGTGGCAGGCCAGCGAGAGGAGAAAACACAGTCCCTGTGTGGGTTTAATTGCCATGCTGCCTGACACTGCCTCACTTGTTTTTCCTCCATCTCCTGTAAGAAGTGCATATAATTGGCTCCACTGTTTGTGGATTCAGAGTTGCTCATCATCTAATAGAAATCATCTCTTTGCTGTGGAGGTGTCCTCTGGGAGCAGGAAGTCAGTGAGTCACCTTTGCCTGCCTGTGCTTTTCCTTTGTCCTCTGTCGCTGTTCCTCCTGTTTCATAGAAATACGGCAAACAGAGAGAGCCACATGCTGCTGGTATTGCCAAGGCAGACAGAGTTAGAGAGTCTTGGAGACAGAGGCGTATGCCGCTGTACAAACTTATGAGTATAATGAGAAAGTAAACATTTGGCGGTTGGGGGATAAAATACCCAAATAACAAAAACCAAAAACAACACACACGTCGCATGCAATAATCTGCCAATGTGTTGGCAAATTAAAATTGAGCAAAGGTACAGTTCAGAAGAATGAAAAAATTCCGTTCAAATGAATTTATCAGCAGTAAACTGAGATTTCTTTTTTTATTTGGAAGGGGGGATCCAAAAGCATTTTTGTCGCATTAAAAATCCCAAGCTGCAACCAAAAATGAATAGGATGATGAACAAAAGACTTTCCAGTGCAATAAAAGACAAACCTAAACATCATCCATCCATCTTCTATAAGGCTTTATTCAACTCAAGGCTGCAGGAGCTGAGAACTAATTGTTAAGGCAGCATACATGCTGAACAGATGGCCAGTCTATTACAGGACAAACACACTCACATTCACATCTATGAGCAATTTACATTAACCAGGTAACCTCAACTTATGTTTTTTGACTTTGGAAGAGAACCAGAGAAAATCCTTGCATGCAGATAATGCATACTCCAAACCCCAATGGACTCAAACTGGGGTTTACTATGCTTTTAAAGGTTTATTCTTCATACATCTTAAATATACAATTGCATTAGCAAAGGTTGATTTACTACACTAACCCGCAACACAAATGTAGACATTTGTAGTATGATGTATCCCTTGTGTTAATACAAACAGTAAAAAACAAGTATCAATTCCTTTTAATCTGTACTGTGGGAACCCCCCCAGAATCACATTCCCATTTGAATTTAGTCAAGAATGACATGCAAATCGCGAGATATGAACATATATATATTCCAGTAAAACAATGTATATATATTCCCAGGCAACAGATTCAAATCAGGCATGATAAAGGGCACACATGTAACAATATGCAATAAGCAACTGCATATCTATAGTACAAACACTTTGACCTTCCTAGAAGTGTTGTGCAAATAGAACGGAGTTGATTTATCCTTTTTTTCCTGTTCAAGGTTATATTTTTTTCAGGAATGATTGCAAAAGTATGAAAGAAATGGAAAATAAACCTGCTGCTCATTTTCATACATTTAGCAGCTGCTTGTTACCAGCGGACATCCTTTTGTTATGATTGTTAAAATATTTGTAAGCATTAATAACATTTTGGCAGAAGTGTACTTTGCTATTGGGTTAAGGTCATTCCTTGTTTGCATGTTGGATATGAAGTAGCCAATAACTGACTGTTGTGGCTCAGTCATTGCATTTTTCTAGTGTTATTTTACATGAAATGTGCTTCTACCTGCACCACGGCTTTTACCACATTGTTGTCTGGAGTTTTTAATGGTTTCCAAAGTAAACATGGGGGTCAATCTGTGTGGAGTGTGCCTGTCCGTCTTGTGCATTCATGGATTTCTATTACCCTTGTTCCCTCCAAAAGTAAACAGAAAAAAAATGCATTTGAGGCAAAAAGGTTAACTGAAATTTCCCATAAGTGTGAATGTGTCTGTAGTTCTGTGTTTGCCAGGTGATAGGCCTGTATCTTGCCGTCATACAAAGTCACCAAAGTTTGGCACCTCATTTATGTAACTAAGTTACATAAAATGGTATAGAGGATGAATGGATTGAATTTCCTCCACCCAAACACTCATTAGCTGAAACACTAAAACACTTAAAGCAGAAGAATGCCCTTTCAATTGAAAACTTAAACTTGCCTCTTCTGCTGAAAATGAATGAGAACTAGTTGGGGTAAAAGAACAGACTGGTTCAAATTATTCTAGTATATCTAAGACAATGTGGTGGCTCTCCACTGGACAGTACTTTAATTATTGCAATAAATGTGCTCTCCAGAGTAAGGTAAATCTCAGCACTCATTAAGTGGTGGAGTGTTAGTGACAAAGATTCACTGTTAATGGGACCTGAAGCCTGCTTCACTCTCCTCAACCAGTGAATCGATGCTGAAAGAACATAAATAACATAATGGCTTGTAAATAATCATGTCTGAAAATCTGAGGGGGTGAACATTAGAATCGTGTCATTGAACTCACTATGGCTATAAGTGAAATTGATATCTCACTCCACTAATATTTCACTATCTTCCAAAACTGAAGGCTGGATGAGCTAAGAAAGAGGAGTGGCATAAGGTTACACTCATCATTTAATCAGCGTTTTATCAGTCCACATTAAATAATTATAAGAATTTTTCTGTTAGAATTTAAAACTGCCATTACCAAACTGGCTTGAAAGGCTTCACATCAGCCCCCCCACAAACCTCTGTGTCTATCAGCTCTGCAATGTTTTAACGTGGTCCCTTCCTCGGCTCCTCTGTTTCCATGGATACTGACACAGTGTGCTCAACATCTCTCGGCATTTGCCTTTCTAAAGGGCAACATGAACTCTAGGTTTCAACCTCGTTTTTGTGTGAGCACCTGTGTCCAATCGGTGCTATCGTGATACTGTCATAGCGCATCTTTCTCTCTTTTCACACACGTTCCCTTTTGTTTCAGAGGACTAATGAGGCTGGATGGTATAGGCATCCAAGTGAAGCGTGAAACATAATGGCTGCAGATGACCTGTTTCCAGGAAACAAGGCAGGCTCTATTTTCAGCACCTTGGACAGCACATGAGCAACAGCAACACCCGAATTAGCTTTTGGTGGAAGCCTACAGGCAGCATAGCTTCTGCATATACTAGACCCACAAGGTTTACCCATCCCCCATGTGTCTTCTTTGCTTAAAATCAGTACGTGAACTGCTTTCACTTTCAATATCTGATATTTCTCACTGGCTGTTCATGTTCATGCTCGGAAATAATCACAAACTGCACAACAAAACTACATAAAGGTTCATTGAATTGCTAAAACCACACTGAAAGGCATGAATATTTCAGAAGTGAGTGTCAGACAGCTATGATATAGCACATAAATGGTATATCTCATCCACGGCTTATTAAATGAAGATTTACAGCACACAGTATTTGTGATTTCCGCAAAAAGCATCTGTATGCACCTGTAATTACCACATGAGCAGATGGCGAAGTGTCATGGGAGCATCATGTTTTTTTGTATTTATTCGTGTTGCTTTGAGACGGGCTCCTGCAGAATTACCAGCTTGCAAGTGATTCAAGTCCAAGGAAGTCATTTTTGATTAAGGTCAATTGCATCTTCTTTAAAACATAATTTTAGTCATGACGCCATTGTTACAGAATGTTAATATACAAAAACACTTTGGAATACAGACGTGCAAATTGCCAACTTTGTGACCACCAGCTCTAAAAACCGGAGTAAAATATGAAAAATGTTACATAAAAAAATTTTAAAATCCTGATTGTTTTCTCTCAATTTTTATGGAAATTAATTTTAAATAATCTACAAGCTGAAAGAATAGTTGCAGCATTTTAATATCATATAATGTATTTATTCTGTAACTGAGCACCATGCTGATGATTCAACTGTGGGAATCTGCCCAAACTGACAAATACTATAGTTTAATGACGCACAACATCCATCATTGTCCCTTCAGCAGAATAACTTTTTTTTTTATCTGAAATGAAAATAATTAAAAGACTCATCAATGAAAAAATTATGTTTAACATTACTGACACAACCGAATATGGGTGAAGGCAGGATATGCCGGGATTCACCCTGTACATGTCACCCGTCCATAAGAGACAATTACCACACCGACTTTCACACCTGAGGGCAAACAATTTCACCAGTTAACTTTCAGTACATGTTTTTGTGTTGTGAAAGGAAGAAAACCCACGCATGCACTGGGGGAACATGCAAACTCCTCCGAAAAGGAAAGTCATCTGGACTTAAACTGGGGATGGTCATGCTGTGATGCAAGGGTGCTAATCGCTACACCACTGTATGGCCCAATGTTAATACATAGCGATTTCACACCCACCACCCACCACCCACCCCACCTACCCCGGCTGGTTTTTATAAAAAGAAATCACACAATGATATTTGAGGATTAATGTCAATTTAGATTTAAATTCCATACTTAAAGTTGAAGACTTTCAAATCCCGACAAACATTTTCTATTTCAGTCCACGTTTATGTAATTAATATCTCTCACTGATAAACAGCACCTCCTACTTCCCAGGAATGAAGTAAGGCAGGATTATTGTCTTGTGTGAGCCCCATGAACACTGCAGGGGATGGGAGGATTGAGTGTGGCTCTCTCAGTGGGAATGCAAAGTGGTTGGAAGAGCTCACAGTATGTCGTGGACGCCCTGGGTAGAGATGATGCACTTCAATCTTTTCCTCTTTGTACGGTATTACTCAGATTACCACAGCCTCACACTGCAAACAATCTGAAATGGCAAAAAAACTTAATCTCTTCTTTCTCACAAATATCTGTGTGCAATGACAAGAGTCTTAAGGCTATTTCTCTATTCCTAATCCTCCTCTAAACAATCCCATATAGAGACGTCTCTCCCAGGAAATAGGATGGACGGGCTATTGAAGCTGATGTGTGCCACTATGTTATGGAGCCTGGATGCAATATGCTTCCTCTGACATGTAAATTCTTGATCATTTAAGCAATATTGTGGGTTTTTCCCCTTCTGTCTGTGTTAAACAGTTGACCTTGGCTCTCATGCATCCAGGTGGGATGCCCAGCATACTAATGAGGGTTAGTGCAGAGGAATGCTACGCCATAGCATTCTGTGTCAGCTCGCCGGGCTCTGATCTTAACTACTATTGCCACCTCTGTTGCTGCAGTTCAGACTGATGCTTTGTTTCATTCACTGCACAGGGCGGGACTTCAGAGGATGGTCTAGACAGGCATATGCTACCGGTCCTGCAAGAATATTTCAAGGAAAAAAATAAATATCAATACAATTGATGCATATCCTCAGGGAGCATCTTGGAACACAGGAAACTACTGGTGGAATTTGATGGGGTTTGCATTTGTTTCAGTGATGCAGCACAATTATGTAAGAGCTACGCTTCGATTTGTGTACCAGCTCTTTTAAAACCTTTGTTTTTGTATTGAGCTGCATTTCTGAAAATGGGATGCTCCTTTCCAGCCCACAGATAATGACTACATCTCTCTCTGACCCTTTACACTTGTCCCAACAGGGTGTCTGCATCATGACGACAGCCTTTCTGCACTTCTTCTTCCTGGCATCGTTCTGCTGGGTCCTCACTGAGGCCTGGCAGTCCTACATGGCCGTGACGGGAAAGGTTCGGACAAGGCTCATCCGCAAGCGCTTTCTGTGTCTGGGCTGGGGTGAGTCAGCAGCATGTTTCCATAAACCTCTCTATTATCTCCCATCATACCTTGCACGCTGCCATTTTCTCACAATGTGCCTGGTGCACAGTGTCTTTCCAAGTAACTGTATGCCTTCTCCAATAGCTGCTCTCATCCTCTCTGTGGGGCAGCTACATCCTCATCCTGTCAGGCTCTTTGTTGTGATGCTTTTGTGATTCAGTCAAGCTCTCTGTGGGCTGGGTAAATGGACCAGCCTTGAGCAGAGTGGTGCTGCTCTCCAGGAGCAGGTTGCACTGAACCCATGGATGATAAAGAGGATGTGATGCAGAACATTTTCACTGCAACAGCATACATTTTATCTCTAAGGTAAAGGGTTCCCGGGATCGGTGTGTTTGGAGAACTGGCAGCTTCACACTCAAACCTTTGTAACATTAGGTTGTGAAAAGGTCACATATCACAATTGAAATACAGGTAGGACCAAACTACACATACGTTGCATTTATTATGTGTATTTTGGCAGTATTCTGTATTGATTATGTGAAGAACCATAGATCTTCCAAGTACTATTGCATACACGGGTCTGTCAATACACACAGACGGACAAAGTATCTGTATCAAAGGATTTGTGCTTCATTTGATAAATGTCAGTGTGAATCCCTGTCCAAACAGTTTCTCCTTACAGACTAGTAGAAATCTCTCCTTTAAAAAAAAAAATCAATTTGATTATGAAAGAGCCCACACTCATTCTTCCTGTTACCTAGCAACAAACAAGGCTCTCTTAGTCATTGCAGTGCCCGTGCTTGCTGCAAAAAAGAAGAAAAAAAATGGACAAAAGGCTGTTGTACACTGCACAGATTTCTCAAAACACATCATAATAGATGATCAAACAATAAATAAAACAGTGTCTTATTTTATTACAATTTAGGAAGAAAAAAAAAAGGCACAGTGCAAAATACAAAAGCTATATTTACATGTAAAGACCTAAAAGTCAAAATGTCCAATCCCCTACGGATTACATGAAGGCATGGCATTTTCATAAGAGGTTTCAGAAGCAATGTGTTGGAATCTGTACCTGTTGTGTCTTAATTCAGCCTTTTTGAAGTGCAGCGTCTCCACCATGCAGGCTGTTGGCCGCGCTGTGATTTATGGCATGCTTGTGTACACTCGGCACTCTTTACCTCTTCAGCACTGCAGAGAGGCTCTGGATGGCCACAGGGTCTTTGCCTCCTGCCTCCAGGAAACTGATTACATCAATAGCACCTGCCTGCGCCGCTCTAAGAGTACAAAATGTTAATATTCCAAGCACACAGTAGTGAAGATGGAATCAATTACGCTAATCTATATTGAGGAGTCATACGGCAAAACCCTCCCAATGGACGGTGTGGAAGGGAGGGCAGAGGAATTTGTTACAGTACGGTGATGACATTTCGCCACGTGGCCTTGCAAACTCAATGCACTGCTGCCATTTTGTACAAGGCTGTGGCGTAGGCGGTCTTTTCTTTGCTACCTAATGGAACACTGTACAATATGTTGATTAACAAATTGAAATGCATAGCGTTGATCATACACTCTAAGATGTGCACATTCTCTCGTACTGTGGCTTTCAGTGGAATCAATCTAGTTGCACTTTGTGTAATGAGTGGAAGGCGCAGCGGCTGACTAAAGTGGGTTTACGTTCTCAATTCTGCCCAAAAAGGAAAACTAGAATTGCTGGAATAACGATCGATTGTTTTCTCTTTTAAAGGTTTACCCGCTTTAGTTGTTGCTGTTTCGATGGGATTCACCAAAACAAAAGGCTACGGGACACCCTCATAGTAAGTTTTTATTTACCATTAGCCATTCGGCACGCATGCAGTCGATTCATAGTCACGCTTAAGAGTAATGATTCAGTGCGTCTGCATAGGCTTACTTATTCTAAATAGTACCATAAACAAAGTCCCATGAACCCAATCAGATTTTAAAAATAGCACAGCAAGGCCCCACTTTCATGTGAGTGGTATCCCTGCTGGATACCAAATGCATAAACACTGCTCAAAATCTCTTTAGCATTTTATTACCCCTTGAAAGTTTGGATATGGCGTTACAGCATATGGCACTTCCCCCCCGATGATTGTGGGAAATACAACTGTATGCTGGTGTGCTCCATTAACTTGGAAGTTAATGCCTTAGAGGGAGTGAATGGTTTTTGTTTTGTTTTTTTGCTTTTCCTGCAGCTGTTGGCTTTCTTTGGAGGGCGGGCTCCTGTATGCCTTTGTTGGACCTGCAGCTGCTGTTGTTCTGGTATGTCTCAGTCATAACTGTACACACTCTGCCTCTATATGCCAAGAATGTAAGATAAAAATAAATTTACATTACACACACAAAAAAAAAAAAAAAAACAACCTAAAAACACTAAAACCAAACGAGTCATAAAAATCGGATATTCATTCTGCAATTTCTAAGCTTTCCTTACACTATGCACTTCAGAATATTATCCTTTTTAAGTAGTTTATATTTTAGGAGACATCAGTTTGGAGCTTGTTTAGAAGCAGGGTTGTTAAATTTATTTTAGTTCAGTGGAAGTATACTTTACCACAAAAATTTCATCTCATCTCTGGAATAGTAAACGAGGACATAATAACCTATAAATGTTGATAAATGTAAAAGTTTCAGTTATGAACATGCTGAAGTTCACTCCTGATTTCCGTGTGCACATGTTTACAAACTCATCCTCAAGGTGTTTATTCGATGTCTATGTTATTTTTCGAGCGAAGGGGTAGACAGCTTTTACTGCCGTTTCTTTACAGTGTATCAGTTCTGGGTCTCAGTCTTGTGGCAGTTATTTTCTTTTTGGTTCTGATGCTTCTCAAGGTCATCACCCTCTTGTGGGATCAGTTTTAGCCCTCAGGCCAAATGTTTGACACCCCCCCCCTCCTTTTTTTTTTTTTTAAGAACAAGACTTACTTGAACAATAAATCTGTTTGAGCAGTAGTTCAATATTGGTTGAACAACTGCACTGTGTAGAAAATCGGAAATTATTCTGTTGAAATGTCTAACAGAAGGACCACGCACTGGTTTTCAAAGTCAAAGTAATGAGCGACAGCGTCCCATCAGGCAATGTGCTCAAATAATTCCCTTTCATTTACCATAATGGTCCTCCATGTAGCTGTGAGGTTATTAAGTATTTATGCATTAGATTTGTCCAAAGTCTAATATACTGGGGTATTTTAATCATCTTGTATTTACATAGTTGTACAGAGGAAATTACACAAAGAATGTGATTATGCAAATCATTAAGTCTGTGTCAGAGGGACAGAGCACTCTGGATATTCTAATATTTTTCACTGTCAAACTTTTTTTTTCCTGTGGTGGGATTAGAAATAAGTGATTTCAGGATTTTTTTCTTTCTTTTTTTCTTTTTTAATGACTGGATGTCTCAGTTTGAGTATCAATGACACAAAGACTTGAAGTCTGGCTTCGCTGTAAGTTTAATTTGCAACAAACCTCAGTGGAGCACAAGCCAATCTCTGCAAATAGGGCAAGAACAACCCTCTGCAGTGAGCATGAACACTGCTGCGCTGCTCTTATCACTGTATTGATACATAACAACATAATCAGAGGTCTCATAGTAACATCTTGTTGAATAAAAACGTACCCTAATGTGTTTGCATAAATACTTAATGAGCTCTTTATCTGAGTAATGGAGATTTTAGATAGATTTTAAATTTTAAAGGGTTTTCCAGCTCACGACTGTAAAGCTTCCTCAGGTCTCCGCTAAAAATAGGAAGAAAAAGATGCCTTTGAGAAGACAAGGGCTTCTCGTTTGGCAGATCTTTTCTTGAGGCTGTTGTAGCGGCTTTGCCTCACACACTGGCTGACATGTCACCGAGAAGCATAAACAATAGAAAGTAGAGGTCAAGGCTCGTTGCAGCTGGAAACTTGAGGCGTAACAAAAGAAGCTGTAGGAAAATGATATCAATCATCAGGAAACCATTGGAAGTCATAAGGGTCACAGGGAGATTGAAGACTGTGCTTGGTTTTTTAAATTAACTTTTTGGTGTTGACTTACTAAGAAAATGTTCTTTTCTTTTCTGTTGCTAGGTCAATATGGTGATCGGTATCCTGGTGTTTAATAAGCTAGTGTCCAGAGATGGTATACTGGACAAGAAGCTGAAGCATCGAGCAGGGTATGACAGCACATCCTTGTTAGTACCCGTTTTCTTCTTCTTTACTTTCACATTCTTAACACCATGCAAAAATATACACAAGCTTTGATTTGCATTGTACATCTGCAAATGTCGGCCTCCTTTTGCTTGCTGTTGAAAAGAAATTAGAGGCATAAACATAAAGAGGTCAGATATCTCTGGGGAGCGACATGGCTTCATATTTCTGTGGCAGAATCAGTCCAAGATGAAAATCATTAAAACACCCACACGTTGGCTGGTTCTGCTGTTGCTAATATGACAGGGAGAATTTAAAGTCGGGTGAGTGGCTGTTAGCATTGTTTGTTATGATGTTGTCTCTTATGTCCCACAGACAGATGAGTGAGCCGCATACAGGATTAACTCTCAAGTGTGCCAAATGTGGTGTTGTATCAACAACTGCTTTATCAGCAACTACAGCTAGCAATGCAATGTAAGTGCCTGTCAGTGTCAGTGAATCAATAACACGATGCTACAGGGAGTCTCTGAATGTACAGCATGTCCATCTATATAGTTTTAACCAACTCCTATGTACATTCAAGCTCCAGTTACAGTCGCTGAACAATAAACCTGTAGGTAGGAGTATTATTTCTCTGAAAGATGAATAAAACATACAAACTGTTAGTATACATTCTTAGATGTGTATTTAGATATACTATGCAGTGCGTAGAGGCCTGGCCATGTAACTTGCATCATATATCTTGGTTTTGTTTTTGTTTTTTTTTGTTTCCTCAACACCATCTTTCTTCTTTTCCCTCAGGGCATCCCTGTGGAGTTCTTGTGTCGTCCTACCTCTGCTGGCTTTGACCTGGATGTCCGCAGTGCTCGCCATGACAGACAAGCGCTCCATCCTCTTTCAAATCCTCTTCGCCGTCTTTGACTCGCTGCAGGGTTTTGTCATTGTGATGGTGCACTGTATCCTACGGAGAGAGGTAGGAGATCATTTTTGTTTTATAAATGTCATTGCAGGTGGTTTGGCAGTTAAATTCATAACTCATTTATTATCAGAATTGCGGACAAATATTGAACTCAGATTGTTCAATTGTGTGAGACACAAAACAAAAAACATGGTGCATTCAAAACCAGGAGCTAAAAGCAAAGGCAATCATATTTATAAGTACAGCATGTAGTATTTTGTACATGGTAGAAACTGATTCTTCTGGGGCTCCAGTGTGGCTTCTAGCTTTCTTACTCTTGTTTTAATATTTCTCTGGATTTCCTGTCATTTATGTCTTCTCAGTATAAAGCAAAATCCCTATTGCTGACATGTGCTATACGTAATTTTGTTGCCTCGCTTTGCCTCAGGTCCAAGATGCTTTCAGATGTCGGCTCAGAAACTGCCAAGATCCAATCAGCGGTGATGCAACAGGAACCTTCCCTAATGGGCATGCTCAGATAATGGTAGGCACAGTTACATACCCCCTGTTATCTGCAACTATTTGAGCCTCTATAATTTAAGCAGACACAATGTTTCCTGGTTATTTATAATCTGCATGCTCACCTCCTTCTTCTTGACTAACCCTAATTTGGCTTGTGCGCTTGGTACATTTGCGCTTTTAAATTATGTATGTGTATTTTTCCCCTATAAACGATAAGCCATTGTTTCCCACAGGTTTTTAATTCCCTACAAAATGCTTTTGTAAAGTTGCAATTATTTGTAGGGCAGACACTTGGCCCTTTGATAAATGGCATCGGTTCTCTTTCGGTTTTCTTTAGCCCCAAAGCCCGATCTTTTATATCTGTTTGATTGAATTTGCCATCCATGTTTGCCATATATCCCTCTCATCTCCTCTCACTGGTTAATGGAAGACTGTTCCTTTCCTGACCTTTCAAATGGGACACCAGTCCCTTCATCTCACATGACGATGCCACTGGCACATCATAGCAATGATCTGCCATTAGTATTCTAATACCCCTCAGAGTGAAATAGTTTTCATGATAGCAGAATGGTGTCAGGGCCCCCTGGTTCAATACAGTCATTAACAGGCGGCACAACCTGCTTCCCAGCTGCTGCTGCTGCTGCTGCTGCTGTTATTTCCTCTTATGTTTATTTATTTTTACATTTTTTTTTTAATATTCTATGTTATGGGGACAAAGCAGAGGAAAAAACATGGTGTCTTAGTGTTATCATACACTTTGAAATGATGAAGTGTATTTCAACATGTCTCTGAACGAATGACCAAAAGTCATTATTTTCTTTATTTGATCAAAATTATGTTTTTGCTTGAGCCAGCTGTTGATGCTCTAGATAAGTGGATTTTTTTTTTTTATATTAGTTTAAACATGCAGTGCCTGATCTACTAAAGGTTTGTACAAACAAAAATGGGCACCATGTTTACACAGTACAAGCTGTTCTACTTACAGAGTTTAAGCCTATGGATACATTTACAATGTGTAATTTGACTTGGCCGTTCTGTTACTGTGGTGAGAGGCATTTTCTCAACTGGCTCCCAATGACTGTCATTTTTGGACTTTATTCTAAGATATGTCAAGTGCTTTAACCCCTTTGAGGTCTTGAATTCATTTCTGAATATCTTCTGTTGCCTTTTCATTCCCACACAGTTTTGACATTTCCCATAATCAGGGCCCTTTTTGTTTGCTGCTAAATTTATATTTAATAGCTATAACGCTCTGCTATGTTTGATAACTTTATGAACCAACATGTCCTCCTCCATTGTACCGCATTTTATTTAATTAACACTTCCACGAGATCTTCCTCGTGTAAACACAGTCTTAATGTATATGAAACACTTTTTTGAATATTTCTGTTTGCGTGCAGTATCGTTCATGGTTTTATTCTTATTTTATCACCTGCAAAATGCAAACAAAATGAAAACTACCATATCTTCATGTGAGCCTGCAAATTGGTACACTGTCTGAAACTATTGGGGCACTTTTGATTCTGCAGAAATTTTTATTTTCGTTTGTCTACCTTGGACTTAGAACAAGTTTAACACTGTGTTTGAGTAACAGTTGACTTACCCTTGACTTTATGATGATTTTTTACTGAAAATTAAAAAGATAAACTAATTCTTGGAAAAGGCATCCTTCAAGCCTCTAGGTTGCCGTCTGTGTGCCTCCCAGTAGAGTGTATATAAAAAAGAAAATATTGATATTGATCTACATTTTTAAGCTGGCAATTGAAGATGAATTTTTTTTCATATGTGTACGACATACTAGTCATGAGCCATTCTGAACTTTTGATTGTTTCCCTTCCACAGACGGACTTTGAGAAGGATGTGGACATCGCCTGCCGATCAGGTAAAGAACAGATGGTCTCTTATTAACATTCCTCTTGTTTCGCATGTAGAAAACCCAAAAGAGGTTAGACAGTGAAAAATAGAACAGGTTATATAACAACCAACAATCCCCACAGGAGTTTATTTTTTTCTTTTTTGTTCACAGTTACCAAAACACTGACTTTAATCTGAGAACAAAACACTATAAAGGGAGCCATTGGAGATTCACTTTGCTTTTCTTCTTCACCACAATAAATAACTGCAATAAACGTAAAATAGCGGCAGTTTTTCACATCTTCTGGCGGGTGTGTTTTGTAATTATGTTTTTCATTAAGACGTCGATGCTATCATAGATAATGTGTGTAGGTGCTGCGTGTCTAATTTTGAGAGGATTTCTTCCTCCATTTATACCACTGTTAAAAAATAAAATCACAAATAACATTTTCTCTCTAAATTCTGTGTGTAGCTCTTGGGTATATGAGCCAAAGTATTTTGTGTTAGGGACGTGTATGACTCCATGTTTCAAAGGACTTGTGCAAGTTAACATGCTTTTAACTCGTAGTGGCAACACACACAAGCCCGGAGCTTTGTCTCTCTTCAATCTTTTCCAAACCAATGAAGAGCACATCTTTAAAGGATCTCCTGGGAATAACTAAGCTGACCATTATTCAGAGCTCTTAGAAACACAGGTTGTTAGGACACGGGGAAAAAAGAGGGCTGCATTTTTCTTCTGACCCACATTACTCCATGCTGTGCTGTCTTGTAGAGCGAAAGTGAACACCACCAAAACAAAAAGGCAGAGGAGACAGGTGTCATTTATAAATCATGACCAGATTGAGAAAGCCGTGCTGAAAAACCGAAATGCACTAGACACATGACTCGGCAGGCTTACGGAGTTTAAGTTGGTTTGTTCACAAGCCGAGGCAGAAGTAATATTCTGCAGTGTCACTCCACAGAGTATAAGGGCAAACTTTGCTCAGAGTACCAAACTCAGACTGTTTTTCCCGTGGCCACGCAGTGCATTACATTAGCCTCAAACAAAAAAGGAGCGCATTCGATCTTGTTTGTTGTTCTTGTAACGTCCTTGCAGGCCGGTTGTGAACAGACCACATAATTCCTGGTGATTCATGAGGCAAAGATTAAAATGCTCAGTGGGGAGGAAAATGGGTTGTTTTTATATCCGGGATGTATTTCTGAGGAGATAACTTTTTTTTTTTTTTTCGGAGACTATGTATGTATATATTGGATTACAAGGTCATCAACGACATCGCTACGTTAGCAGCAGGATGCGCTATACTGTATGGCAGCGGGGATTTCTGGGGGGGAATTAACCCGTACTAGTTTATTTACAGCAGCATCCTCTAGAGATACAGACACTGTCTGTTGTTGTCTCTTCCTGTATTTAAGTGTAATGTCCCACTCAGTGCATATTCACATATTCACAGTAATTCATCCTGTTGTTACAGTTTTCCCCGTGCACCACAGTCCCCTGAGGGAATAAGCTCATATTGAATCCACATATTTGAATTCTCTTGTCCTTTTGGTCATGTGCTGTGTAATGTCAGATAGACTGTGACACTCCTTTCATTACTGAGAAACTCCCACTAATCCCTGTATCACCCTGCCCTGCAGCACTCCACAAAGACATGGGCTCTTGTCGTGCCGCCACCATAACAGGCACCCTCTCCCGCATTTCCCTCAACGACGAGGAGGATGAGAAGGCCCCCGAGGGCCTCAACTACTCCACGTTGCCTGGCAACATCATCTCCAAAGTGATTATCCAGCAGCCTTCGGCGCTACACATGCCGATGGGGGTGGGTGAGCTGAAGGAGCAGTGCATGGCCGACAGCAATGCCGACATGCGCCGCACTGTTTACCTGTGCACCGACGACGCCATGCGCCAGAGCGATCAAGACATGGGCGGCCTCGACATGGAGGGCCACCCGGCGCAGGGACAGATGATGGAGACGGACTACATAGTCATGCCTCGCGCCTCCGCGGCGGTGGTGTCGGGGTCTGGTAACATGCCCACCCTCCTTAAAGATGACACTAAGATGAACATCACTATGGATACGCTACCGCACGAGAGGCTCATGCATTACAAGATGAGTCCCGACTTCAATATCAGCCCATCAGGCATGGACCACATGAATTTGAACCTGGAGCAGCAGCAGTATCCGAGCGCTCCGGAGCAGATGCAGACGTTGCCCTTTGAACCTCGCACGGCAGTTAAGAACTTCCTCGCTGAGATGGAAGAGTCTGCCGGGCTTTCGAGGAGTGAGACAGGGTCTACAATATCTATGAGCTCTCTAGAGGTACATATCGGATGAAACACAAAGGACACAGAGTTGCAATAAACACTTTTGTCACACATCTTAAAATATGCCTCACACATGTGACACATTTTCTGAAACCAATGGTTAATAATTCCTTCATGTTTTATTTTCACAGAGAAGAAAGTCACGATATTCGGATCTGGACTTTGAGGTACGTAGAGACAGTGATTCTTTTCAGCCGTACATGCATCAAGCTTATTTATGCAGAGAAAGGCCTTTTTTTTTTTGTAGTTGTGTTTGTCATTTGATTTACTCGTACTTGTTGTGCCTCTTAAGCTTATTGGAGTTACACAGCCTTGATCGAAAAGATTTATTGACATGCTGTGTAGTTAAGGTAAAAGCAAGGCTGTCAACTGACAAACAGGGCAACAGCTCTCATCTACATTTTGTCCTCCTCCATCTCCTACATCCATTAGCTATATGTTGATTTTCAAAATGTACGCTTTTAAAGTCATTTGCACATTTCACATCTGATTTTACCACTGGTTTCAATAGTGATTATATTGGCTTGCAAACACATTTTCAAAACCCCCTTTGGCAAGTTTTAGCATTTCCTTTGCATTGTTAAATCAGGCTCTTCTGCATATATATATTGTAAACTCTGTCAAAATGAAGGAACCATTGAGATTCAAAAAGATATTTTGACTCGGGGCACATCGTGGTTTAGCTTTGCTCAAATGGACACTCGCCCTTAAAGTGGATAATTTGTGCCAAGGTTTGACCATCAGGATTTCCCTTACACTAACAAAACTCCAAATGAGGCTATCAGTAAAGAATGATGCTTCAACTTCAAGTGTCCTGTAACACTAACTTTAATTATCTCGGTGTTTCCTTTATTTTGGCAGCCTCGTGTATATATGCAGAGACGAGTAGATTTGTTTCAAACCTGGCCTATAAGTAAACTACCATTACACTAACAAATTGATCAAAGTTGGAGGGGGTGGAGAGGAAGATGCATTTCCATTATTGGCTGTCAATACCAAAGAGAAAACCCTTGCCATTGCAGAAAGTCATGCACACCAGGAAAAGACACATGGAGCTGTTCCAGGAACTGAATCAGAAATTTCAAACCCTGGACCGATTTCGAGACATACCAAATATGGGCAGCATGGTGAGTAACAGGAAACCAGGGGGGTGGCCATTAGCCAGCAAAGGAGAGCAACAATCAAATGCTCGATTATGTAGATACTCGCTGCTGCAGGACACTTAGTGTGTGATTGTGCAAATGAGTGATTACAATACAAAAGTATACATCCAGACACAGACCTGCCAGTAGCAGGCAAGTGGCGAGTGAAGGCGCTGCCCTTTAGAAAGAACCAGAGCATTTTCTCCACAAGGCCAGTCGCAGGGAAGAAGGACCTTTGGTAATCTTGTTGCAGTAGAGTGCATCCATTCCAATGCAAGGCCATGAATGCACTTTTATTTACATGCACATTTACCTACCTAGCAACCCCATCCCTTTTTTCCATTAATGCATGGCAGATTTTTTAATCTATCAACATCTATACAAATATTACCCTGATGTAGCTGTTCTCCGACGGCAACTGTGTAAACGGGGGGAAACTTTTCCTTGTGAGGCTAATTCTCCAAATTCTTCATGACCTTGCTGCACATCAAAAGTCTCACCATCTGTCTCCACACCTGGCTGGAGCTCTACACAATTGGGATGTCAAGCTTTATCCATTTGTCTCAGACAAGCAGCAATATTTTTTGGGAGCGAGCGCAGCAAATAGAAATTGGGCTTGTGACGAAACGCAGCAAAAACCAAGAGACAATATGTGTTATCCCGTTGCCTTTTGGATGCATATATTCCTTTTTCACTCACATTTCGATCACCTCTAGAGCACAATGCAATTTGAAGCTTGTTGCTTAGTTACTAGTGCAAGTCCTTTTGTATAGAAAAAGATAAGTACAGTACATTCACACTCCCTCCATTTCCTTTTTTTTCTCCTGCTAAATGAATCTGCTGCAGAGCTGACTGCAGACATTAGTATCCATTTTATATTCCCTGACTGAGAGCAGCTTGTCTGCCTTATTTGCAGTAGTGTCTTTGGGACTGTCAATGAGAGCACATTCAGATGAATGGCTCACACATGCAGCCCGAACAGTGCACCAGTTTCTGAGCTTGGGGAAAACACAGTTCTGCTACGACTCCATGAAAATAGCGTGAGCATGTTCATATTTAATACACTACCATTATCTTTTGTTATTTGATGCTTTCCACAGCATTAATCCATTATTTTTCAATTAGCAGCGAGTAGGATTTCATATAATGCCCTTTTGAATGAGCTGATTTCTTTGGAAAAATAATTTTTTGTCCCCCAAAAAAAAAGAAAGGAAGAGAAAAAAAAATACTGTTTAGCTCCGGAGGATGTCATGCCATTAATATCACACCCCACTGGCCATGTTTCACAGGACAAGGCAATGCCAAACAAGAACCCATGGGAGAGCTACAATCCAGCCTGTGAGTACCAGAACTACGCCACTATGAATGTACTAGAATCTGACACCAAGGACTCATTGGAGATGACGCCTGCAGAGTGGGAAAAGTGTGTCAACCTACCCTTAGATGTCCAGGAGGGAGACTTCCAAACCGAAGTCTAGAGGGCGACGAAGGAGAAAATGCAAAACTAGAAAAAAAAGGAGGAGAAAGGGATGTATTTTGCACTGAATAAAGCAACAGACTTTTCTAACAGCCTTGGCATACATATCTGGATTATATGAGCGTGGCAGGGACATTATGTGCCAATACAATATAAGGACTGGTGAGAGAGAAGAAAAAAAAATGAAAATGAAAAAAAAAAAAAAAGGGATTAAAAACATCAGTGTTACTTTTGTATTCTCACTAGTGTACTTAGTGTGGGGCAGCCTGGTGTACAATATTTACCATCATGTGTTTCAAATTATCTGTTGAGGAATTGGCTGAAAAAAGGTATTCTCTCGAGACGAAACCTCACAAAGCAAAATGACATGCCATGTCGTCCCAGCTTCATCGGGTCCAGTTTTTATTTCATAAAACTGGACCCGGGAGCACAATGTATATATTTATGCAGGTTTTTAAAAAGTTTATAACAGTCTGTTTGGCCATTACTACACTTTTTACTTTATAATATAAAACATGGGAGGCAAAGAGGATTTTTCTGTCATATTAAAATGAATGTTTGTCAAGCTACATTCTTCATTGCTTTAAATGCAATAAAGATAATACTCACTTTTATATAAATAATATATTTCACAACTTTAATACTGCAGAATCTGCTTGAAGGATCCCGGCAAGCTCTCTCATCTGCAGCTCTGTATAAAATATTTAAAAACAAAATGTTGTATGGTGTAAATAAACTTTTGTCTACATATGTTTTACTTGTGCCAATTTATTTTAATGAGAAAAAAAAAATGCCAACCTGATCAAAAGTTATAGCGAAAAATGTTAACATTTGAAAAGGAATGTAAATAAAAGAGGAAATATGTTCGTACTGCTTCAGAGGTTGTGTCAAATTTATGTTGTGTGTTTCTGGTTGTGAAGCAAATCACTGAAAAGCACGGTTTAGTCAGAAAATGTCTGGATATGACTGGATAGGAGGTTTTGCAATACATGAAAACTGAACTTCACAAATAGTTGATGTCCAGTTTAATTTCATCTTTCACTGAGCTGTGACAAATTGCAAACTTTCAAAAATATCTCAAAATATCTGCTAACTTACGAGACATTTTTTAAATATGTACAATTGTGTCTCGCAAAATTCTTTTCAATTCAGTTTCTTTGCAATACATGCTGCAAGATATGTCCATTTCCAACATGTATACACTTCTTTTATGAGACCTGTTCAGATTGGCCTCTGAATATACAATGATTCAATGAACATGGAAAATTATGCTTTTTTTTATAATTCGCACAAGAAATGTGTTGCTCATCAATTTATTCATTTATTTTGCAATTTTGTGTCTCCAAGTTGTTGCAAGTTGTCGCAGCCCTACGGAAAGATTGATATGATAGTACATGGAACTCATGTCACTCCTTTAACTGTCAGTAGAGGGTTTGTGTCGTACAGTTTCCCTGCTTGACCTCACAAGTTACCCTCCTATCTGATGTTTGAATTCGGATGGGGAACATTTAAGCTCCTAATGGGCCTGTGCGGCTTTGGAAGGGCGGCCTGATAAGATCAGTTTCATCAGACAGACGGGTCCAGACAGTGCGGAGTGCTCACAGGGAGGCTTCGGGGAGGGGCCTCATTTTGTTCTGTGTACCGGTCTGTGTGGTGCAGTCGACGCGCTACCGCAACAAGAGCGCCGCCACAAGACCCCGTCGTCCCTCTGCAAAGCAGCAGACCGAGAGGAGGAGAAGAGGATGTGCCAGGAGACGAGGAGGAGGAGGAGGAGGAGGAGGAGGAGGAGGAAAGCAAGGAGGCGTGACTCAGATCTTTATCACCAGGCGAAAAATAAGTGTGAAAGGAGAAAAAGGGAGAAATCTGACATAAAACAGGACTCAAGTAGACAGGGACTCAGCTGTGCTCTTGACGTGGTCACAACATAAATTAAGATGATGGAGTGCAGGGCTCAGTCTAGACGTTAACGTCTGAATTTACAGTGCATTTCAATTTGGACTACCAGACATAATTAGGTTAATTATACACAGCAGTGCTGTCTTTGACTAGCTTCTTTTTTTTTTTCCTTCCTTCCATTAATGAGCTGCCATCTAATAGATGGAAGTGCCTTTAAACACACTGACTCTGGATATATGCTTCATGCTGAAATCTGCTTTTTTTTTTTCTCCATGCACGTAACAGCTCAGTTTATGGATCTCAAGGCTGAAAGCTCATCTTGACTCACAGTGGTGACTGGAGTGCATCTATTAGCTGTTAACGGACACAATCCTTATGCAGTATTGTTTTAACTCGACACTACTGGTAGTATGAAATAATTACATTTTCTCATTTTAGAACAATTACGTTTTTATTGCGTTGAAAATCACCAACATTTTTACTTTTTTTTTTTTTTTTTTGCACACACAACTAAAGCAGCCCTGCTTGCAAGGTCATCTGAAGAAAACCCACATCATGAGCTATTGAGTACATGTATTGTTTCTTTTATTCACTGAAAACGATGAAAGCAGAGGATTCAGCGTTGTCTGTCTGTTATTACATGAGCTAATAAAGGATTATTCTTGGGTGAAGAATTTGTCAGATAACTGGATTGAATTCAAAACATACTTCAAAACATACTTTGCCTTTGACTAGGCTTGAGTCAGATCTTCCAACCTTTTCCACTAAAAGATTAAATCTTGGTCCCTCTACCACTGATTTTAAATGTTTGTAAATAGCTTTGCTTTATGTCATTTAACACAGTTTTCAGCCATTTTATGCTATTTTCTGACTCTTTGGGTTGCTAATGTCTCTGAACATTTCAACTATACAGGTTAGCGTGGTTGAGTATTTAAACACTGAATTGCAATGATAATTCAGAAAGGCTAATAATCTGTAGTAACAATGCGTTAGCAGATTTCATAAGCATGTATAGTAAAAACCTCAAAAAACATAATTTTGCAGTTGTTCAGTGAGAAAGATTTTGTATGAACAGGGCAAACTACTTTCATATCTATATTGGTTTCCAAATACAATGAGAAGCTACGACAGCCAAAAAAAACCAAAACAAAGTTTCATGTATGTGACGTATTAGCATTTGAAGCAATCTGTGCAGTCATGAAAAAAGTTTAAAAAGTTTTCGGCTAAAACGCTCCCCTAAAAAGATGAAAAAGCATCTGTTTATTCACACGTATCTGTCAGATTTTCAAGAAGCCACTTCAGGGGGGCTGAAGAACTGGATGCAGAAGCTGCAGGGTGTGTAGTAAGTGAGAAACAGGACAGGATGGAGAACAATAAACAAACAAGTTGACACCAGACAGCAGGCTCATCCTCCGGCTGCAGATGAGGGCTGGAGGCACAGATCGTCACACGTCCAGCTCCATTGCTGGACGGAGAAGAGAGAGCGCAGACTGCAGGAGACTGGGGGAAGTATTGTTGCTCATAACCTGTTGTTGCACGTTTGCGGTTCGTCTCAGTTGTTTTGATGTTATTTCTCCCTGCCATTCATTTATTAATCTGTTTCTTTCTAGAACAGATGTTATGTAAAGTCTGTAGAGCACAATCACTTGAAAACAAGGATGACTGATTAACGCACATACACTAAATATTGTCTCTACAGAACGACAACACAGATTATATTAAATATCTCACACCTTTACCAGCCGATTGACTCCAATTTCTGATGAATATTTACACTTTCCGAGACCCAAATTCCAAGATTTATGGCTCCATTTGCCCTGCGTGCTGTCTCAAAGTGGAAAGTCGTGTCATTTAGTTGTTTGTAAACTGAGCCGGAATACGTTGACAGGCCTGGTGGGCAAGTCTTCATACACAGCAGTGAGTGAGTGGCAGGTCCCACAGGCCCCTGAGAACGGAGAGGTTAACCTGCTCGGGGTGGTCTGCAAACACTGAATCAACATAATTACATTGATCCTGCGTCACTTTTCTCCCTAGAGGCCTGACTGAGGGGTAAGGCAAACTGCTCGTCTATCAAGGGCCTGTCAGAGGAGTTAAAGCCCAGAGGAAAAGCTCCAGGCCACCCAAAAAACATCACAGAAACCATGACGGTGAAAGTAGTGGAGGACATAATGAAAGTGTCGGGGGGGGGTACTGTTTGACAGGGTGGTTATGTTTTAGGGACACACAAGTTGTAGGACGTTGCAAACGACCTCCGTTATGCCTGCTCTGGTGCGTATGTCCATGTTCCCCCATTTCATTGTTTGCTCTTTTGTTTGCTCTGGAGAGTTTGGGGTCTTCGGGCACCGCTTGTGGGTTGGAAACAGGCTGCACGGTCGTGTAGCAGTTGGCCCTCTCGCTACATATATAGATGGATAAATCAAATAGAAACAAGAGCTATTATCAAGGTCTCAATCATTGCTGCTAAGTTAAGTATCTAACTTTAAGATGTGCCAATAAATCCGATTATGCCTTGATCCTGATGCTCATTTTTGATTTGTCACTTTTTGAGCTACAAAATATAAAACTTTAAAAATACTTTTGGGGGTAGTTTCACAGGAGCCGAAGAAAAAGTTCTGGAAAAAACTCAATAAAAAAAGAAGCTCTGGAAGGAGGTTCTCGCCATGCGCTGTATAATGCATTATAGTCTCTCATTCTGTGGAGCAGTAAGATAGATGATGGGTACAGCAGCCCCCTGACAGTGGTACAGTCTTCTGCATTCCTCTTGGTATCTACAGTATTTCACACAATCACATCTGTTATATTTAAAAAGGCCCTTCAAAAATGTAAAAGAGGAAGAAAAGTAACGCAAATGCTACTCCACATGGAGTCTTGTCTTTTCAAACTTCAATCAAATAAGAGAGGTGCAAAATAATACCAGAAACTTGTTTTTGAAATTTAGAATAAAAAAAAACATACATTGGTTAAAGTGGGTCACTTCCAACACTCAAGCTCTGAAATTTTCCTGTTAATTTGTTAGTATTGTATTTGCCGTTTGATCCAGCAGTGTGAGAACTGTCTGCTTCTTGGGTTGTTGGACCCTTCATCTTAGCAAAGAAGTAAAGATCTTATCCTCAATACAACATGACCAAACACATCTACCTCAAGGATTTAACAGCTACGGCAGCTGACAATTTGACAAAAAAATACTTTGATATTTCCTTCTTTGGAATAATTCAATTTAAAGAAATTCTATTTTATATGAACTGAACACCTCAGGGGATGACTATGTGTGCCAGACACTGCTGTTGGTGGAACATAAGCTCATTTTATTGGAACAAATCAAAAATCTAAAATAACAAAATCCGAGCGATTGAAGGAGACTATTGCTGAGGCACTGGGGAGACATGCAGAACACCAGACTGAGATACTGCAGAGCTACCGACAAACACAAACGAACTACCGACAAACACAAATGACCCAACCACCAGAACACGCAGAAGATTCCCAATATATACCACAGCCACCAGGTGAAGACAATCACACACTCAAGCACAGGTGAAACACATCAGGGCAGTGATCAGACATGAGGAGGGGAAGTCAAGGAGCCTGAGGCCACATTTACACAAACCCGGATATTTGAAAACTGTGATATTTCTCTGCGTTTGGGCCTCACATTTACACATAAATGGAGCGCCGACTCACCATGAACAATGATTCCTGGAAACTCCGGCCACAGCGAAGATCTCCATGTCCATGTTTGCCTCTAAATAGGGAGGTAGGTGGAGTCACAATTCCTGTTGTGGTGTTTTTTTCTAGGATTCTGGTTGGCTATCATGGTTTCATGCTCCTTGTTACACTGCCCCCTACATTTTTGGCAGGCTCATAGCAGTCATAGCAGCTCTGAACCAGGCGTATATGTCGGTCTGTGTCAATGAAGATTTTGTTTCGTAAATTTTGGGAGGCGGATATCCGTTTTTGTAAAAACCCGGGTACGTGTGAACGTGGCCTCAAACTGGAGATAGAGATGGAATCTCAGAATAATACAAAAAACAAAATGTGTACTGTGATATCAACAAAATTAATAACAAAAATACAAATTGAAGACAAAGTTTTAGGACATTTTGACTGTAATTTCCACCCTCTCAAAATGAAATAATGTTGATATAGTCTTCTTTTCAAAGTAAATTTTGATTAGACATTTTCATAATGTTAAAAAAAAGCATTGCTTCAGTTTTGTGTCAAACAAATACAGAGAGTACAAGTTCAATAATTGTACATTCATCTAAATGTTCCTCCAACCACACGTGAAGAGTTAAAGTAATTACAAGTGTCTTCCAGTTCTTGAGAGTAGAGCATCTAATGTATATATGTGGTGTGACAGTACTTCATAACAGTACTTTAAACACGAGCAAACACATAGCCAAAACAGCCAAAAAGGATCACAACAATGAGTCTCGGAAATAAACACTTGAGCAAAGAGAATTTGTATGAAAGAATATATGTATGTACGGTGCATAAAAAAAGGTCTGAATAAATTGCTTTATCTGGCCCTCTGGCAGACGTAATACTGCAGATTCCTGTTTTATTTTCCTGAACAGATCCATTCATTTATTCATTAAAATGTATCACTGTTCCCACATACTCAAGCAAAAGGAACCTAAAAGGATCTGCGGGGAGGAGAGAAAAGATGAAACGAGACTGAATTTTTGATTATGGGGGATAACAAGTAAAGTTGCACAGTTGAACAGCAAAAATCCTCTGATCTAACATGTTGATCACACAATCCTCTCTGTGTGCGTCCTCTGGCTTGCGTTTTTTTTTTGTTTGTTTTTTTGCTTAAGGCTTATTTGGTTTATTAGCGAATGAGGGGGTGGCATATCACATAATGGTTCAACTCAAAGCAGCCTTGCACAATAGTTATGACAAGGTATGCTTACCACAAACTGTAATTAGACACGCACACAAAATTTCATGCAAATCCATCTGAGGCAGCCACTGAGTGGTTATGTGCTAATCCTGGAACACGCACGCACTCAACTGTCAGTGCCACTTGATGCGTGTCTTTATTACTGGGGAATGTTTAATATTTTTTAAAACCCGAGCCTCACAGTAGAGAATGACACTCTCACTAACAAAATCGCTCATTAAGGCTTGGTGCTTCACAGCTCTTCAACAGATTAAGCCATTTCTGACCACAAAACAATTTCCATGCTGTCACGGTGTTAATAACAGTCAATAATTAAAAGAATTGCATAAAGTAGCTACATGATAAACAACTAAGGGCTTGAAAATTCAGTTTTCTACATTACATGAGGGAAAATATACACATGGGGGGG
>OMNM01026444.1:39902-70416 GCA_900302745.1 Parablennius parvicornis | reverse complement strand
CATCCAGCCCGGCGTCTCACCAAAACACGGGAGTCGCCAACTGGCGCCGATCGACGCCGCGGCTGGCCAGCCGGCACCCACCCCCACAGAACCCACACGGGAGATGCTGCTGCAGCTCTGTGGCTGCAAATAATAAAGTTAACTAAACAACTAATGTAAAACTGAGTATGTAAACAACAACAACAACACAGGATTCATAAGGTCCAGATCTGCCGCCCCATCACATATCTGTGGAGCTCTCAGCCCCGCCTACATTTTAACCTTCCCACTTGCGGTGGAAAAGCGGCCCAAATGTCGTGCGGGGTATGCTTTGCTGTAGCGCTCCTCTCCGTTCCATTCGGTTCCTACACCTTAGTGCAGTGGAAAAGCGCCAATAGCAGCTTTGGGGTTCAGAAGTTTTCATTATATGAAAAGAGCACATTGGCTTTGCCTTGTTCATGATTAAACTCACTTGAAGCAGAAGGATTTAACACATCACAATACTGTTCTCTGGTCATTAGTGACTTGCTGACACTTATTTAGTGAAGTTCATTTTTCAAGCATAAACACTGAGCTTTCATTGTGTGTTTGGTGTTCGTTTTCACAGCAACACAACCGCTTTGAAAACGGCTTCCAAGGTGAAAGTTTTTGAAAATATTCAGACAACTCCACTAAACACACATAGTATTTTCATTTGTGTTTCCTAAGCTGGAGAAACTTCACCAAGGCACGGTTCAATTGTTGTGGTCGGTCAAAATCCTATAAACATATTCTATGCTGACTTTTCTGACTATGCTGACAATCCCTCCCATGAGTTTCATTTATACACTTTCAACGATTGTTGGATCACTATCATCTGAATACATCAGGATCATGCACACACTGGACTGCTTTTAACTCTGATATGGAGTGACTCCTGCAGATTCCTTGAATCAAATTTTAAGGGGTTTTTTTTTTGTGTGCAAAATACATTTGTCCACAAAAGTGGCATAGCGATAGCCCCTTTGATTTCATTCCATTTACTTATTTCACACTGACAATCCAAATTACTTAACACATGAAACCCTGCTAATGAGCAAGATTCTTTTGAGTTGTTGAAATTGAAGAGAATGATAAATTACTGTTAACAAATCCAAACTACACATACACAATACATACCAACCAAATATCATCAAAAACTAACAAAAAAAAAACTACCATGATGTAGCTACAGTTTGAAACTACAATTCAAACAAGAACACAGCGATGAAGCCAGCCATTGTTACATCTCTGGGTCAAATCCATATATAAGGTTTGGTGTTCTTTCATGGAATCTACAAGTGCAACAGTTTCTTCCCACAATCCAAAGATTGAGGGATCATTGTTATTTAATCACGTTCAAACTCAACGACTCTATGATTTGGCATTTGTTAAATCCTGAACTCAGCTTCATCCGTGCAGCAATTCTGATATTTCACATTTAGAGCAAGATATAATGAATGATCTATTTACTTCATAGTGCAAGTTCTTGGAAGATTGTTCAGGTGCTGCCATCAAACACAGCAAAAAGCTATATAAATCTAATACATTCATAAATGTGCATGATATAAGCATTTAAATATTGAGGAAAATGTTGGCGTTTCTATTTTCTTAAAGGGTTAATGGCTTAAAGCAGGAATCAATCAGTGTTCTGAGTTTATTACATCACATAAACTGTAACCATGACCGCTAAGAGTTTGAAATGTTCTCAGACATTTCTCTCAGCCTCTGTCCTCTCCTCTATCATCGAACTCCAACCAGAACAGCAGAAAGTCTCCACCTCTGAGTCTGACTCTGCAGGTTTTCTTTATGTTAAAAGGGAGTTTATCCTTCTTACCGTCTCCTCTGCTCGCTCATGTGTTGGATTTTTTTCTCTGTAAACTACCTTGGGATTACTGTGTTGTGTTTGATGCTATTAAAATAACATTTAATTGAGTAGGTGCCTTGTTCACAAAGAGCCTACAACAAAACAAGAAATAAAACTCCCAATTTCATCTGTTACTCCTACAACTAAATTAGCAAAAACCGCCCTCCTTTAAAGTAACAGGATCCCTGAATCATTCTGATCACAGTTGGTTCTTTGTGAAAGCTGAGCTCTGCAGAGGCAGGTGCCACTGTTATTTCTCAGCTCTTCAATGTTTATTAAAATAATCAATTTCTTCATCTGATTATTTGATGTGACTCAGACTATGGCCATGTGGGCATCATAAACCTTTTATTATTGCCAAAATAAAAAGAAAAAAAAAATTAATGCTTAATGGTCTGCCTTTAGAATTGTGTCCTAGACACTGACATTAAACAATTTCACTATTTTAAGAAAAATGTCTCCTTATGGACTATACAGAGACTTTGGGAAATGTATTTAGAGATAAAGTTTATTCCATCAATGTGAGAAAGTATCAGAATAACATACGTAAACCAAGATTGTTGCAAATATCTAAATATAATATTTAAGGTCTGTTTACGCAACGTACGTAATCTGACCGTACATTTGTATTGTATCATATATTTTTATCTGACAATTAAAACCAAAAAGGGATTGAATCACATTGCATTATAAATATAATTAAAGTATATTGCACGAGCTGGTTGAAGGGATTCTGTAGCATTTACCTGGTGGATTATAAACCATCATCAATCTGTGTTGTCTGAGAGTGAAGAATAATAGTCTCTTTTTCAAAAAACCTTCTTTCAAATAGTGTAACATCTACTATCACACACTTAGATGTCCCTATCTCAGACTGAGCCGTCATCAAGGAAATCTGCCATGATTTAACAACTACACTCAAACATCCTGCCTGAATACCACCATCAAACGGATGGATGAATAAAGTGACTGGCCTGCTGCCACCAAAATCAGGAAAAAACTGGCCGTCATTCGCCCAACAGCATCAGCCCTCCACCATCTGTTCATGTAGGCTGCTTCTCGCAGGGCTGCTGGCGCTTCATTCATTTACATGTCTCCAGTAGATAATGAGCGGGCAGCTAAATGAGGCACCGTCTTCAGCAATGCAGCGTAGACTTTTGGGCGAAAACACAAACCAATAAAGAGGTAATGCACGAATAAATTAATCTGCTCCTGCATTGAGGGTCATTTTTTTGATTTGACAACCTTATGCTGTTGAATCGGAGATATTCACTCAGTCAGTGCTGTATAATCAATATGAGTAGTCCAGAAATATATACACCATCAAGGTAATAAGTTACCAATATATGACTTCTGCCCTGAAAAAGCCAAATAGACCTTCCATTTGAAGGCACCAGGTTGAGTATGTTTTACGGCTTGTTTACAGTGAGCTTTTCAATGTCGGTCATGAAGGCATTTCTTCAGCCAACTGCGAGCTGCGGGACAGCTTTCAAAGCTCAAGTGATTTCCTCTGTTTTGCAGCCACAGAGGAAATAAATGGACAAATACTGAAAACAAGTTTATATTGTGTAACAATGTCTTCACTACAGAGGGATTCTGTTATGAAAGGGAAGAATGGGATTGATAGCTCGAACCATTTTAGATCAATATCTACTTTGCAGGAGCGATCCAAAAACAAATTACATCTCTGCAGTCACAATTCATTCATTCAAATCAGACAATGCAGACACAGTGACTGCAATGAAAAGTCACAGGTAATTTATTGAGGTATAGAATTAAAACTTTTCAATGATTATTTTGAGAAAGGTCATTTTTAATCCAGTCAACACTTAACTTCTGTTATAATTTGGAGGCCAGCAGTTCATTAAAGTAGTCTCCAATCTGGAAAACTTTTAAATTAGAATCACAAAGAGCATCACAGGCCACATGATGGTGTCATGGTTAGCGCTCAAACCATTTCTTATGCCTTTCTGTGTGGAGTTTGCATGTTCGTCCTGCTTGTATGGAATTTACCCAGAGTATTCCAGTTTCAAAAAACATGGCATATTAAAACCCACTTCTTTTTTTTTTCTAAAGATATGTGCTCAGGTTTAGAGGTTGGTTTTTGATCTGTTTTTTTTTTTTTTTCACTCCCTCGGGATGCCGCTTCTGCAATAAAAAACTATTTTTTCACAAAACAATTGTAAGAGTAGTTTAGAGAGAGAGAAAATATTGTTGCAGTAGTTAGCGCTCTTGCCTCACAGATCATGGGTTCCAATACTGGATGAGCCTTTCTGTGAGGAGTTTCATGTTCTCCCTGTGTGTGAGGTCAACAGTCCAGATGAGACAAAAAAAAACATCAAAAAGTATTATCACAGCCCAGGTTCTTCCACTTTTTTGGATTTGCCACTCAAGTGTAGACTTTGATTCCTTTCTCACTTGTAAATATATTCCCAGGCACGTTCATTCCGACTAGTGGAATTAATCTATCCCCCCCCACCCTTTGCTACTATGCTAAGCAGGCATATAAACTGGGCTTATTAAAATGGTTTTTGCTATTGTTACAAAACCAGACAGTGTTATGTGCAGAAGTTTTAATGCTCACTTGAGACGTTTGCATGAGATAAAATCATGCTGGACTCTCTGATGCAAGCAGACGAAAATGAGCTTTCTATGCACCTATGTGTGTGTGTGTGTGTGTGTGTGTGCACGTGTGTGTGAAGAATGCCAGGCACATTAAACTCTGACATGCAACATCCTCTGCACCGTAATGGTTTTCCTCACCGTGGCTGAAATGGAAGATTGATGATCTCCCTGCCAGTCTCACAATAAGACTTTTGTGAGCTGATCTGCTGGGTCAGAGCACAGAAGGTGGGGGCGGGGGTGTAGTGGAGGTCTTCACCACGAGTGACATTCTACCCCACCCTGCTACCTCACTGAACTGCCACCGTGTTGTGCTTGACTGGACACCAATTGAACAGAAACATTGGTGGCTGTGGAGAGAAATCCTCCTCTTTGTAACACTATATTGGTGCAAAGTGCAGGAAATTTACCACAGAATCATGTCTGTGTGCTTCTCACTTTATTGCAATCCTCCACTCGACTGTCCTAATGCCAGTTATGTAAACGAAAAGCAGATTTCCAATATTCGAACATTTAATTACGAACAGTACGGACCCCGTGAGATCATGATGAATGAACGAGAGAAAATTGCATTATCTGAAAGTTACAGAAAGGATTTGGGGTTTGTTGTGTGCTGGTAAAACATTGCATGAATGTGGAGTTTGGAGGAGTTTTATGGCTGCTACAATTAGCTGAACAGAGGTTGTTTTTAAGACAATATAATTAATTGCTGGCAGTGCAGCAGTACATTAGCAGCAGAATGAGTCTCCGGAACATATTTGCTTTCTCGCAGGGGTTCACTTTAAAAAAATTTTTTTTTTTTTTACCCAACATTCTTTCCTGTGGCTATAGAGAGTTTGTGGTAGGATGGAATTATGGTATGCGGTTAGTATTTTTTTGTCCTGTGGAGCCTGGCAGCAGATCTTTTTACAATGTGCAAATGTCAAATTGTATATAAAAAAATAAACAGCGATGCTGCGGTTAACACGATTCCCTCAGAGCCAAAAGAAACGCGTCTGATTCTGTATTGGAGTTGCAACCCCAACGCAGGATGCACCCTGCATTTAGACCCTGTTCAACCGACAAGTGAAAACACAAATCTTTTGCTGGGTTTTGGGTGTCTGTTCACGCGACGACGGTGCTAGGAGCCACTGAAAATGCAACTTTCTGAAAATAGCTCCCAAGTGGAACGTTTTGAAAATGCTCCCACAAGAAAACTCAACTTTCCTGAAAAGCTCGGCCTCAGAACGTAAATGTTGCTACTGTTTGCTTCCAGTGTCATGACTCCCAGTCCACGTTCTCATGGGAATTGGTAGTTTTAGAGTGACTTTGAGAGGGACTTTAGAGTGACTTTTAGAGTGACTTTGAGAGTCACCTGCAACAGCAATCCAAGTTCCTCATCGAGCTATACCAATGTCCGTGTACCCCGATTGTTAAAGTTCATAGCATATTGTTCTCTGTATGTGTGTGTGTGGTTTCATTGCAAAAACAAACGGCACACACAGGCCCAACATGAAAACTATAATGGCTTTTGGAAATTCTACCATTGTGGGGTGAATTGGAATTTAAAAATGTTGCTGTGAAATTTTCTGAAACCAATTTTAAAACTGATGCGTTTTGACTTGAAACGTCGTGTAAACGAGGCCTGAGTCTACCTTGTGATAGAGGTGCTTTACAGTGTAGCCTCCGGAAACAGAGCCAACTTTTTACCTTCTGGCTTCCTCTCATAATCCAAATAAAACCATGCAAGTGATGAATAGGTGTGTGGAATGAGGTATTTCTCTTTTTTTCAGATAATGCTTTTAGCCAGTTCAACACTGGGCTGGTAAAAACCCCTGAAGGCTTCACCAGAAGATGGATGATGGACTGCACTGTTGTATCACAGCAAGAGGAGAATACATTCTTGTGTAAGTAGAGAAAAACACTTATGACCATGTGTTTTATACAGAAAATAACACAGTAAGTTCGAATTTCACAGGGTACCTCTTCAAAAAACCTTTAGTTTTAGAAATCAGTAGCGAGCCAGGTGTCTGCTGAGCTCTACTTATGTCCTTGAAAGTGGAGGATGACTGGCTGAAGCTGGTAACCAATGTAATGGCCTTCTTGGGTCCAAAAGGTGGAAAGAAACCAAGCTGCTCACCGTTATCCAACAGTTAAATGGCAATGACAAAAGAATATCTGTAAAAAGAACAGATGAACCAGGATTCAGTGGTAAACGTTAAAGCTTCTTTGAACCCTATTCCATACAATTACCACCACTTGTTGATGATGGATGCATTGTAAATATAGATTTAATTTCCCACCACAAAATAGTACATTTTGGCAAAAGCAATAACAAAAATCTAGGTTAAATCTTTGGAAACAATGCAAACGTGTACGACGGTCTTCGATCTTATTTTCTCACCATTATATCAATAGATTTATGACACGAGTCAGTCAATCATGCCCATGAATGCCGTTGGCAAGAAAGGCAATAACTAAGGATTGCTACAGTCATCCACTGAGCCATGAAGTGGGGTGGATAGCACATACTCCTGGCACTGGCACCAATCCCGTGACTGCTGCGGTGCTTGAGCACCACTGAAAAGGTTGAGCACCTACAGGGGGACAGCTCATCAAAGGAAAGGAACAACAAAATGTCATATTTAAAATAAAAATATTTCAAAAGGTCTTCTGTACCAGTTGGGAATCGAACCTGGCCTCCTTGCGAGAATTCCAACACTGAAACATCAGCTATACATAAGGAAGTTTTAAATATAGAAAGCCTTCGTTAAATCAGATGTTCAGTAGTGAGCAATCCTATATAGTCAGAATTACGCAATTTCTATATAATGGTATGGTTGGGAATCCAAGGGCAAAAATAAAAATCGGCACCTCTGAGCTCTGTTACAGTTTTATTTCGATCTCGTTGCTGTAACAGTCAATCTGAAGGCATTTCTCTCATTATGGTGAGTCTAATCAAAATGAAGCTGTAACCATTTGAGTCTTCAAATCATTTACATTCATTTTACACTCCTATTTTTGTCCCTTCATCCCACCCTACCCACTGCCAAGTACCCCCTCCTCTCTGCCCTACCATCTACCCCTTATGCTTTCATAACAAACTGATACAAACCAACACTGTCATCATTTCAATTTCCTCTCCAGCCCAATAATAGCAAATCTACAATTGTGTCCATTTGTTTTTAACCTCGTACCATGCTGTTTAAAGCTTTCTCCATATATAAATTCACCATGTAAAGTAGCACTTTAGAAAAATAGAAATATAAGTATGTCAAGAAAGCTTTCTAATCCAGTTCTGTTTCTTTTCAGCTGTCAGACTCCCTGTAACCGACAGTTTTTCTCTTAGCATGAGGAGTCTGTGCATGCATGTTTTTATGCACACACACTTGCGTGGGTTGAGTCTTTTATTCGTCTGTGTGAACGAGGGGTCAGGTTGGCGGTCATAGGTCCACACCACTCTGTGTACTTTGATAAAATGACCAGTGATATGTCAGAGATGTTGCTCTACTCTGCTCCGTTTTCTCTCCTGTTGCCGAGCTGAAATTCAGGTCAGTTTCCTAACAGAGTCTGGCAGTGGGCTGAGTGAGTCACCACTGACACAAGCCCAGAAAGCCAGTTCATTCAGCATTTATGGATGCTTATGCACTCGCATAACCATAAAGGGAAACATAATATCCGTCTGGAAAAGACAGCATGCACGATTTGCGTTTGAATCTGCAGCAGGCAAGATCTAAATGGAAAAATTTACATTTCTTATCAGGATAAAACAAAGCACAGGACAGAAGAGAAGATCACATGTTGCCAGTGACTAGAATGCCGCACACGAATTTCCTAGAAAGTAAATAAAATATATTTATGAGTCCAAGAGACACTCACAATGTAACCTTATAATCCGTCAGCTGGTTTTACATTTTAGTTATAGACTCATTTTCAGTTTGCAAAGTTCAACATACGTTCCAAAACTGTTGCTACTTATGACGACGTGACACATGAAAAATAACATGACTCCTACAGATGTAATGAATGTAAACATCAAGTAATATTAAAGATTGGCATTGGGTGGCAGTATTGAGTCATTCTAATTACCATTTTGTCTTCAATTCAGCTCATTTGCATACCGTCATAAACTCAGTTTTGTGTTCTATTCAATTGGATTTTCAGATTGAGGACAGACATGCTGGCTTAAGAAGAATGATTTAGTTAGCTAACACATTGACAATAATAGTATGACATCGGTTTTAATTAAAGTTGATCAAAATAAGTTTATTTGAAATCTATGTAAAGAACTTGTGTTGGAAATTTTGAGATGACAACGCTTGTATATTCAGTGTCATCTACTCACTACTGACAACGACACGCCGTGCTCCTGTGAAGTTTCCAGGTTTTGGCTGCATTTTGCATGATACGTGTCAAATGAGAAAGGTGGGATTACAGGCCATTCTCCATCACAAACATCTCCACCACCACAGATGAGGCCATTGTGTTGTGCATCTCTCGAGTATGTCCACTTCACAAACTGGCAAACGAACAAGATACAACTACTGCAGAGAAAATCTCCATATTAAATGATTCAATAGAGGTTCGTTTTGAAAATATTTGTAATTTTTTTTTTGGATCAGTTAGTAAAGGGCTGGGAGTCCACAAACTTTGCCACACAGTATTCTTGATACACAAGTTAGATTGTGAAGCTAATGGCAGCTCCCCTCCTTTTAGAACCCATTTACACCATGATGCTCACTTCCACTGAAAACGCAGAGAATGCACTTTCACTAACATACAGTAATGTTATATACATACATATATATATTAGTGCCGTCAAGCGAAAAAAAAATCTAACTAAATAATTGCGCAATATCTGTAATTAATTGTTATTAATTGCATAGTTTTTCTACTGAATACTGAAGCTTGTAAAGTATATTTATTCAGGGAAAACCACGGAATTAATGTGGACTCAACACACATAAAAATAGTCTGCAATTAAATATAGTCTAACGTCCCTTTTCGCTTTGTGTGAATGCTGTTTCTCTCCAAGATTAGCAAAATAATATAAGAAAAAATTAATGAAATTAATAAACATCTAACATGAGTCTGGGTTTTGTGAGACTGCAGGTTCACCACTTTGAGAATTTGAATATTTCCACAAACAAAGGTGTAAACTTGTTATATGAACAAAGTGACAATAATATACTGTAATATGCACACACACGGGAGCTGATGTGAATATAAACAGTAGACAGGAGAGCCAGCGAAAGCGAGAAAGAGGAGAGATTACCTGCAAGTATTTCCTCCAGCTTTAGCAGTGTAAAGTGAAACTTTTTGTCTTAATATTATTCCACTCATTAACGTGCTGCTCGTTAGGGACGGTGTTGCGCTCATAAGCTGCACAGGTGGCTGCTCCGGTAAGGGAGTAAAAAAAAAAAAAAAATGGAAAAAAACAGAAGTAAACAAAACAGCGTTAATTGCGTTACATTTTTTTAAGGAGTTAAACGTTTCAAATAAATTGATTTGATTAACGCATTATTTTTGACAGCACTAAAACACACACATATACACATACATACATACATACATACATACACATACATATACACATATACATGTATATATAATTAGATAACATCCCCATTTCCTCAGCAACAAACTGGCATTTTTATCCACAACAGGAGATGTGGTCCTGTCTTTGGTTTGAAACCCCTCTGATCGACAGGTGACAACTTCCAGGCTGCAGTGGCCTTTTATTATTTGCAGCCGTGCCATCGTCGGTTGCCATAACAAAAACTCAGATTCACGAATAGAACCGTATTTAACCGACCAACACAAACAGGAAACATCCATTTACATGGCAGCTACCTCCAGCTAATCCATGACTCCTTCCCTTTTTATGCTCCATCTGGTTATGATTTGGCTGCTGAGGAAGAGACATGCCGCCCCTGCCATACTGAGCCAAGAAATACTTTTCCTATTCGCTTTACTTCCTTGGGCAAATATTCAGGGCCTTTAGGTTTAGAGGGGTGGGGGATCACGGTGGAGTGGAGTGAGCAGAGCAATGAAGAATGGAGCTCAGAAAGACAGTGTGGGAATGTAAAGTAAAAGCTTGGGGAAAAAAAAATTTAAAAAAAACCACACTTCAAACGTCAAATAGCAAAGTTTAAATAAACCCAACTTTAACATAACTGTAGTGAAATTGCTGAATGGTGGAAAAAAAAGACTTCCATGATGCGTTTTGGTGTTTGAAAAGCTGTTTACGCCTGTGAGCTGAACTGTCTTCCAGGAGAAAGGTGAGAAGAGTGGAGGACGCGAATGAGCAGCCGGGGAAATGAGGGGAAAAAATAAGAAATTTTGGACGGAGAGACAAAGCATCTGGTTGTGATTTGTGTGGAGAGGTATCTCCTCCGCTTCTCTCCCACAGTATTGTGCTTGCCTCTCTGACAGGCTAAAAGAGCTGCAGGAGGTGAGCGCTGCCAGGAAAAATAAAAGTACAGGCGGTGTGTTTGGAGTGCAGGAGGAGGAGGAGGAGGAGGAGGAGGAGGAGGCGAGTGGGGTTTGGGGTGATGGTGGTGGGTTACTGCGAACAAAGGAAGTCAGTCAGGCCAGCTGCGGAGGGCTAGAGTAACATATAGGGCAAACAGGCCTTAAAATAAACACCAAATACAGAGATGGATGTCTGGCTGGCGTGCTCATTGGGACTCACATCTGGAGGTCTAACTTGCAAGTTTCTATCATTAGACATCATTACCGGCGCTCTTTTAGGGTCGCACGCTGAGACCTCTGCAGTCGTGGACAGCAACATCAAATCGAGTTCCTGTACGTGTTTCAGGCCGCGACTTTGTGAGGATGTTTTTTCGCTTGTTAGAGGCATGTTTTAGCCCTGCTCATTAGCCACAGACAAGCTCTGGCATTTAGAGCTAAATCCACAGGTTGTCGTACTTTAGTGAATGGACCAATTTGTCAACATCAAAAGATTAGCTTGTGTTTTTTTTTTTTTTTTCTGCATTAGTAAAGTTTGAGAATTTTTTTTTGCCATTTATCTACTACAGCATTATAATTGGTCTCCCTTTTGCTTTGGATATAGAAGAAATTGTGATGCAGTGTATTCTGAAATATTTCTATGCAGAACCGCATTAACTTCTACAGCAGTTGGAACTACAGTAGCATGTTTGTTTGGATCAGACCTCACAGAACAGCCGACCCAGAGATTGATCATGATTCCTTCATTGAAAAATAGATCGACTTTCTGATAGGTACTGACCACCACAGACTGGGAAACCCTCACAGGAGCTACAGTTTGTTAAATGCTATTATTACAATCTTAAACCATCAAACCCTGTCAAAACTTTTTCCCATTTTTCTGCAAATAAAACTGATGAAAAAATGTTGACTTGCTTCCACATTACTGACATGTCAACCACTGGATTGCTAATGCTCCTTACGGAGTGGTTGCTATTGGCCCGTTTCTGGCAGGTCACCAACTGGGCTCAGGAGATGGCAGCTGATGTAAAAAAGATAGGTGAGGCGATCGACTGGAGAAATCACTCATATCTGCCCCAATGCAGTATCTACAGATCCGATCTAGACATCCCTAGTTTTAAGCACGCTATCATTGGCCTGATTGCTTCTTAAATTCAATTTTCTGTAATAAATCATTTTGATTTAATGTCTGTACTCTTGAGCTGAATATATGTTATTTTCTCTCTCTCTGGATCAAGACAAGAAACAACCTCAACAAAAAGCGTCAAACAATTCATGGAATCTAGAAAATTCGATGTGCAAGGTCAATAAGGGTTGTGGATAAAATCACACATTTAAAAAAAAAAAAGGCTGTGGGGGAAGGCTTAGTCTATTTAGAGTGTCCTAAACAGCAACATTGTTTCTCTTTCTGTCGTCATGTTCATACTAATGTCTTTACCAGAACAATTTCAGGCGTCACAACATTAGAATAGATGTGATTGTGCACTGAAAACGATGTGTATGAACACTTGAAGAAAGTCAGTCTGACAGGGTCAAAAATAACCTACTTGTGTGTCTAAGAGCACAGAAAAACAACCTAAAGGGATGATTCATATTCAAAAACAGAGTGATCTTTGTTTCGGGTCCAAATACCTCTCAAGAAACAACAACATGCAGATCTAAAAACTAAGTGGTGAGTCATTGTCAAGAAAGACCACCATCACAGAAATAACACCATCACTTAACAAGGCACAACTAAGGCAGGTAACTAACCAGAGAACTGGGCTGAACAGACTGATGGAAAAAAAAAAAGCTGAAAATAGACTAGTATATAAATTGTGTATATAAGCTTCACTTGTCGACAAAGAAGCCATTACAGATCAGAAAAAGAATAATCAATGAGAGACACAATAAGGACCAAGAATGATGAATCAGGACATGAAAACAGTAAACATGAACTTTTATGAAGCACAGTACAAATAAAGTGGAAATAAATGCAAAAATATAAAGCAAATACCAGAGTCATAAAAGTATGACTGGTACAACAAAAGCCAAATCTACAAGTGTTTCTTTCTGGGCCAAAGCTCATTTAAATGGACCGAGGCAAAATGGAAATCTGTTCAAGGCCAGATGCTTCAAAATTTTTAATTCTATTGTGAAACAATGGATGCTGTGTCCTGCACACTAAAGAGGAGGAGATCATTCAGTTGTTTGTTAGCAGAGAGGTAAAAGTACATATGTGGAGAGGCACCATCATAGCCCCTCTTTCAGTCTCTTTCAGTAAAGGACTTGTAATAAATGACCACATATTGCATCAAAGCAGAAGTAGAAAAGTCAGAAGATGATCTAGCCTTACTGCAGTCTACACCTTTCTACCAAAGACAACATTTTAAGGTTCATAACTGGAAAATTCAAACATATAAAAGGCCCAGAACTATTTAGAAGCTAATTTTAACATTCCCAAAACTCCAGCAATTGGTTCCCCCTCTTAAGACATTTACAGAGTTGTGGCACAACTATAAACGCAGTTCATTGAACCCAATCACAGCAAACAATTGTTAAAAGCCGGGTGAAACTTTGACAGGTCGACTGTGCATCACAGAAATCAGAGGCAGGCAATCATGTTCACACATACGAGAAATGTAAAGTCACAAACGAGGCTCAGATGCATGTTGGAGGAAACCCAACAAAACCCACAAAGGAAGAACACGGAAACACCACAGAGAAAATGCCAGGCATGGACTCAAACCCACAACATGCGAGCAGTGAGGTGGCAGTGCCAACCGTTACACCGATGTGTACCCACAATGAGATACATTATTTAGTCATTACTATGATCTGACATGCTGTCTATTGTGATGGTTTCTTCCGGGGGATGGCCTTCTACATAGGAATAAATCAGTTAACAAGTTAAAAGTAGCATCTCTATCCCTCATAAGATAAACATTTATATTGGCAGACTTATCATAACTGAACTGGTAGCTGCTTCTTTAAAGAAAGAAAATAGTGCATTAAGATAAAACTGAGGCATAATAAACATTAAATGTCTTTCTCCACACTGTGTGTCAGCTCTTTAAAAAGGAGCCTGTGGCTGCAATGAAGGAAAATAAGCATATCAACATGCTCAGAACTGAGCTTGACTGAGCCGAGGGACTGGCGCCCATCTCTCCCTCTCCCCACCGGGAAAAGGGAGCTAAAGAGAAGCGTCAGTCCCGGAGCTGTGGCTGTGGGGGACGGTTAGTCGTCCGACGACGGCTCCAGGGCAGCCGCGGCCTGGCTCCGGGACTGGGGTGGGGAGCCGGAACCGGGCGGCAGCCCCTCCGCTCCTTTTCTTTGTTCTCCTTGTCGCTCGTGTCCGTCAGCCTCCGTCTCCATTTTGTGTTCGGCACTTTGCGCAGATATGTCGGCATCAAAAGCGGAAGTGGCTTAAACGAAGCATCGAGTCAGCAAAGTTTGCCTCAACGCATTTCTGTGATCGAATTACTCGAATAACTTGAGGAATCGTTTCAGCCCGAGATGTTACCTGCTCCCTCGAAGCCTCCACCTCTCTCTTAGTCTGCCTCACAGCCCACCCTCACATTTAATGGTGAAAGGATGCATTTAGCAGACAAGGTCCTTGCTGGGACACAGATGGGCTCCTCAATCCACCTTGTATCATCATCTTCTTTTTTTTTTAATGGCTACAGTACGGTGAAGCAAATGGGCTTTCACTCCTGCTGACACAGGCTTTACACTTTAAAACACAGAGGACATATTTTCCCAGCTGGGTAAAGTAGATGGCTCCAGTCTTCCCCCAAAGGGTTTCTTCTCAAGCTGGCACATATTTAATGATCAACATATAGCTAAATGTTTTAAAACCTACACTAATATGACAACCTTCCTTTTCAAATTTTAAATGTTGAAATAAAAAAAAAAACACCTTCCTCCTTTTCACGTTTGAATGAAGCCTGCATCCCTCGGACCTGTGGGCATTTCCAACACGTTTCATCCAGCCACATGTTGCCAGACCTTTAATAGTGTCTGGCAGCTGCATGGTTGTCCATTATGGAGATGTTCAGGATTTTAGCATGTAAAAGCTCATCAAACACAGGAAGTAGAGATGGGAAGACCGCCTGAGGGTCCATAGCAGTAGAGAGGAAAAACTTTTTTTAAATGTACCAAACCTCCATCTGTGGATTTATCCTGTTCGCTCCATGTAGGCAATTCTAAACCAAGCTGCACAGCACAGACACAACACAAATATGGCTCCCATATGTTAATCTCTCCTGAGCTGTGTATATATGGATAATGTAAATAAGGGGAAAAAGTTGTGCGAGTAGTTTGAAGGCTGAAGTGATTTATGGCCCATCCTTTTAATTAATCAAAGTCCTCAATGTGTTGTTTGGTGTTTGTGATAAAAATTGATTAAAATGCCCATGAATAATAATGCAGAAAGAGGCTTCAGTGGCAATGACACCAAAATATTACAGACCAGCCAAATAAATCTAAACTTCTGTTGAATTTCATCTGTCAGCTTCGAAGGGAAATTGGAGGACCTATTGTGTTACTTCCTTCTTTCTGTGCATTTGTCTGGTTGACCTTCAGGAAAGTTTTTTTTCCTCACAAGAGTCACTTTTGCAGTCTTTTTAAAATGCTGACCACAGGATGAGTTATTGAGGCTGCCCCCATAGGAAACCACTTGAGAAAAAAACCATCTCGAGCAAACCCACTGACATATGAACCCCATGGCTGGTGTTGGAGGATGACCTGCATCCCTCACTGAGTCAGACCCACACTGGGTTGAGAAACAAGCTGGACGAACAATGATTTCGGGAACATACAAGGGGAATGAGAGCTGGACGCTATAAAACTGTTCCAAGTCTTTGAATTCGGCAGCTCAAGGTCTTTGGATGGAAGAGAGGATAAACACTATATGGAAGGAGCACGATGATTGAAAACAGAACGCTGAAACAGCTTGAAGACAATGAAAACGGTACATAAAACTGTATGTAAAGACACAAAAAGTTGAGTTTCACCATTATGAGTATTTAAACATGGTGAAACACACCTATTTGATTCCATGTGTTTTAAATATATTCTGTTTAGAAAATAGAACACATATCTTCCTAACACAAGAATTGATCTCAACCCAACTACAAATCATGTTATGAGGTGGCTGTCTTGTATTTGGACCAGTATTTTTTTTATTGAAACTAGCAGTGTCAAAACGATAACAAATTGAAGTGCAAATAACCAGACCACATCACAGAATGACTCAAAATCCCTGAAATGTCTCAGGCAATGCATATCGGGCCGTTCTTCCAAGTAGCCTTACTGTGGCACGTGTCACCATGCATGCGCAAATGGGCCGTGGATCCGGTAGTGGCAGAACCAACTCGATACAAAAAACACTAAACAGCACATTTAGTGTCGGTCGTCTTGACAGTAAATCTGAGAACAAATAAAACCCCAAGACTGAACAGTTGAACGACATAAAGTACTACCAGTGATGGCAGTAACGTATTACCTAGTAACACACCACTCTAATACGACCACTTTTTTCAGTAACAAGTATTTTAACGCGTTACTATTTCCAAACCAGTTCTCGGATTAAAGTCACTGTGCGTTACTATTGTTGCGTCTCACAGAACAAGTTTCTTGTCTGTAAAGCCACTTTATTACTGAAAAGAACTGGCATTGATTAACTGGCTGCTCATTCATTCTCCTCCAACCGGACGGACGGACTTGCACACCTGTCCCGCCCCCCTTCTCCACTTTCAGCCAATCACTCGCCAATTCACAAGTAACACAAAAGATAGAATTTCTAAAACACCCAATAAATAGATAATAAAAATCTTTACAGTAGAGCACAGTGTGTGTTAAATACCCTGTAATGACATCAACACTTTGGTGTACATCCAACTGTCAAAAACCAGCTGAAGGATCTGGCTCGTAGCCTTTTAATTGGACAAATCAACAGAAATCCTATAACAAGTGAAACTGCCAATAATATAAAGCCTATAAATTCTGAGAGCTTCAGAGGAAATGCAGTGTAAACAGCAAAATGACTGAATTCCTTTCAAAGTCAGTTACCAACAGAACAAAAAGTCAACTCACTTGTGCACTTTTGTGGGGCATCTGCCACTCACTCAATCATCCACAAATACTTTCCATTACTCATAGTCATTGGTTTTGCTACCCTTGAATTCTGTACACAACCCTTGTTTTGCTTTTCCCTTTGCAAAGTTGGTTTTGCTTATTCCTGCATGTTTGTGGCTTTTCACCATGTTTTCCAAGTGTTACCTAATGTGGGTTTTTTTGACTTAGTCCGGTCTTCTGGTTTTAAAGTGTTTTGCCTTCTCACTCCCTGCCTTTGATTAATTGTTTGATTTGGATCAGTGATCTCTGTGTTGGTGCTTGGCAGCTTAGCCTTTTCCAACTTTACCTCTTGTCCCTAGACTTTATGTTGGTGTTGGATCTGCCTGAAGACATCGCTGTCGTATAATTTACAGGCTGATAGGCAGTTGAGGTCATGAACATGCTGATGAGCAGAACTGAAAGTCGCAGGGATGTTTTACACATTTATTAAGCAGTATGCTCTAAGTTGTCCATTTCAAACAGTCTTTGTATTTGGAAGCTTTGATTTCTGGTTTTCACTCACTTCTCTATGGCCGACTCCTCTGAGTTTCCCTGCCCTCGAGACGTTTCACTTGCCAGCCTGTTTGACCTCTCTGAATAAAGCCCTGTTAAGACTTTATCACTGAATCTCAAGTCGTGAATGTCAGTCTTTCATCTTTGATTCATGTCAGTGTAAACTGGCACACGGATCCGGCCAACTCTGATCGGGAGCACAGCACATTGAAGAAGCAAGCTGACAGACTCTCTCTGCGTGAGGCGCAACTGGGCAGTATAAGCTATGAACTCCAAATTGGCAGGGCATCATATGGGTTTCAGCACTTCATTCTTCATCCAGGTTACATTGATCACTGTAGAGAACCAGCAGTTGGTTACATAGCTTCTGCTACACGGTCCAACTGATCTAACCCTCGCAGTCTTGCCTGGTCAAGCTCCAAGTCCTATTTTTCACAAAGAACAGTGACCATAGCCAAACTAACACTTTACTGACAGAACACAATGAACTCCAACAGCTAGTTGGAGGAGGAGCTCCTGTTTGAATCTTCATTCAAAACTTCCTCTCACTATTTCACTGTTTGGGGAGATTGAGGCCCCATTTACATTTTATTTTCAAATGCACACTACGATAAGCCAATATTGTTTATGCATGAGTAGGTCAACAACAACGGCAAATTCCACAATTTCAGTTAAAGCTTGAAAGGAAATAAAACACATTTACACAAAGGAGAGCATTGTTGATTGCAGTGGTTTGCGAGGCCAATAAACAGATGGAGATGTCATTGAGCTACTCTTTGATCATTTGTTTTTAGCTTTTAATCTCAACACTTACCCCACGGCGACCAGTGACAGTTCGTGGTCTGCATCCATAAGCTTCCAGGAGACAGACAGGAGGATTCATGTGTAGAGCATAAATAAGCATTTTTGAACAGTATAAATAATAAAGCACGCAACAAATACATTACAGACCATGATCAAAGTAGTTACTTTATTGTAATTTTTAATATCTGGACCTAGAAAGCATTCATTTCAGGTAGTTTTAGTAGAGATAATCCCACCTGCAGCACTTAACCTCAAGGTGCACAGCGTAAATCTTTTTTACATATGAAAGATACTTATCCACCCACTTTGTGTGCGCAGAAGCTTTGTGAGATATCCATGAATACCAAGCGGTGGTCAGCTATAGTTTCTCTATACGTCCCGGTACTCCTGGGAGGTGCTCGTATTCTCAGAATTGGAGGTTAGAGTTGACTTGGAGCAAAGCAAGACACAAATTGCACTACAGAATGATTTTCAAACATTTACTGGCACAAGACAAAGGAGCAGTTTCGTCATGACTTCCCAACTTCTCCCCCCCAAAAAAAAACCTCAACATGATTGCAAGTTGGACAGAAACTGCATGAAGGCCTTCCAATTTCAGAAGAGAGGGAAGTCAAAGCTGAGGCACAGATATTATCTCCAGTGCGCCTCATTTGTATAGACAAGGCCATTTCAAAAAGTAATTTTCTTACAGCACTTTAATGGATCATTTGGTTTACTTCGATAGCAGCACATTGCTCCTTAGACATCATTGTTTATTAGATAATCCAAATAAACAATGACAATTTAAACCTGATTTTGTTTTGTTTTTTGAGACAGGGCTGTCAAACTCCTTTTACTTCAGAATACACATACAACCAGATCTCATCTCAAACCAGTAAAATGAAGCATAACCTACAAACAAATACTCTAAAACGATCACTCACTTTTTGATGCTAAAACCTGTGCAATCCAAGAAAATATGTATTATTTTCTTGATTCGTTTCCTCAGCATTTTGGATCTCCTGTCACTCAGCCTCACCTGCCGTCAGCTGCAGCCTCACCACGCGTCACTCCTGCAGCCATCCACTGGATACCAGCCCCTTCAAGCTGTTATCTGCTCTCTACTCTCCCTCTTCAGACTCTCCATATTCCAATTAAAAGCCCTTCATTCACCTACTGTGTCAGATTTTAGTCCAATTTCCACTAACCCTAAACAGCTGCAGTGCGTCTCCTAAGACATGTATTGACAAGAGACCATCACTTCTCCAGACACACAGGGTCTGACCAGAAGGCTTGTGTAAAGTATTTATGTAATTTTCACTTTGGATTCACTGTTTTGTAAAACCCTGGTAAATGGTGAATGAAATTCACTTATATAGCACTTTCGAACTGCCTGAGCAGTCCCAGAACATTTCACACCTTCAAAGGCTTTCACCCATTCTCACACACACACCAATGGAGGTGGCAGCCATGAAACTTGCTGAATCCATCCATTGGCAGCAGTGTCTTGCTCAAGGACACTTTGACATGTCAACAGGCAGGCGATGGGGAATTGAGCCTGCAACGTTCCAATTGAGAGATGACCGCTCTACCAACTGAGCCCCAGCCGCCTACAAGGGAAGCAGCCACAGAGAGACGAAGTGCTCGCAACATAAACTTTTAGGCAGCGAGTGTGTGTGTGTGTGTGTGTGTTTGTGTGTGTGCGCGCGTGCGTGACACACTACTTAATGCATGACCAGCAGAGAATGAGTATATGCGTTTTGAAACTCGACCAAGTGGAACCAGCACAAAGCTTTCAGCACATGCACTGGCAAAGGGGAAAAATAATCAATAGTGGAGCCCATAAATGAAGCTTTGCATTAGAGAAGGCAGAAAATGTGAGTCATGCACAGCACCACATCAGCTAACAGTCAGCTGACAGGAACAGAGACCAATGCATTTGCCACTTTCCCCCCAGGGGGGGTCCGTTTATGCCGTCAGCTCATTATCCATCCCTGTGGTTCTACCTGCTGCACGTAGCCGCTTTCTGGGTTAACTGCTCTGTAATTTCAGACTTTGACTGGAATGACTATAGTCACTTGCAAATACACCAAACAGCCATAACATTGTGAACACCTTCTGAATCTTCCTAAAACAGTATAAACCTTGGTTTGATGGTACAGACTGTTGGGCTTTTCTGTGTCAAGTTTGCATGTTCTCATTGTCCACGCAAGGGTTTGCAAAGTACTTCGTTGGTGTAACTGCCTTTATAAGGACTTCAATCTGTATGGAGTAAAAACATGGAGACTGCAAACGTTGTGGGGAGGGATTGAGTCACCCAAAAGAAAAAAAACCACAAATGGTTTTAAGCCACGAATGTAGCTGTGGAAGTTTAAATTTTGGTTCAAGATGCGTTTTTATTTGTTTTTTTTAACTTTGGTAGAACAGTGTTATGGCACTCACTTCTGCCCAAACACACACACACACACACACACACACACACACACACACACAAGCTACATATAGTCAGAGCTGACTCTCTTTTGGTCAACTACTGCCAACTTAGAGCCCACGAAGAGTTATTTCATTAATTCGTTTTTCAGATCTGAACACTCTTCAAAAACACTGGTTCCCACAAGATGATTCAAAACCAGGTCTTCATGAACATTATAGATCTGTGTGTGTGTGGTCCACATGGGTCTCGTTGATCCAAAGCATTGTATTCAGAGTTTATCATCCCAAATCCAGCTTTTCCATGATTTTGATCCATTGGAATATTGGATCATAGGAGCTGCATTCAGAATCTGCTGTGCCTGGGTGAGCTGGACTGGCTCCACCCACACATGTCCATCTTGGAAAGGGGTGAAAGTACTTCCACTTGCGCTGCCATGTGCCAGAGCAGAGCTGCATAAAATATGGAGACCTAAAAGGGAGGCTCCTACCTTGATTGGGATTGGCTAAACCCCCGATGACACTAAGTAGGGTTCGATTTCTGTTCGCTTGTTGGAGCAACACTTTTTAAAAATTTAAACAAGCTGGGGAGAAAGATGACTCTTCACTTCTGTGGTGTCATTCCATGTATGGAGATGCAAATTACTGTTGGAAAATTATTAGAAAGTGAATTTTGCATAATATGAGCCCTTTAATGTGATGATGGACTGGTGACTTGTCTATAGTAAATTCTCCCTTCATATATTGTTGGCTGACATAACAGATAATTCAGATAAAGAGGATGGATGGATATTCAACAATTGTGCTTCTGTTTCTGTTCCAACTTCTCTGCTTTGTACTGATTTTTGGATAATTGCCACCCCTTGAGAGGTTGGAGGGCAGCACGTACCAACTCGCCGTACTTTGTATACAAATCAACCACTGTCCTTTTTTTTTTTCTCCTCCTTCCAATGACTCAAAGTGCCCACATCATCCTCAGAGCGGAGCTCCAACCACAACATGAAAGTTGAGATCCGTCATTTCTTGGAATTGTTGTCTGGATGTATACAAAAGAAAAGGCTGCAGAAATAAAAACCACATGGTTGATTTGTTGAATATACATCTGGATAACATACTTTATCCTGATATAGAGCAGTGTGCAACTGCTCCACCCTCCTCTTTCAGGAACCCGTTTTTTTTTTTCCTGGAAATGTCCAATGGGTTCCCATGAGATAGAGGACAGTGAGAGTGAATAAGATGCAGGTGTCACCCGGCTATAGTGGCTGTGAGCTCACCAGTTAATTACGCTTCAAGATATTTCTCACAGATGGCAGATTTTTAATAGTCTACTAACCACAACCTGAAAGACCACATGTGCCAGCTGAAGTATTAGTCGGATTTCCTTTGCACGCCCTGCTCTGTATCCCAGAATGCGTCTCTCCTTGAAAGCGGGCAGTACAAATGGCATCACAGGAGCAAATTAACCTCTTAATTAGCTTAGTCATAGCTTTTGCAGTTAGAGAGAACTCCCGCATGCTCTGCATACAGCCAGTGCTCCACTGAACCTGGACAACATAGATGAAGGGATCCAGATAGATGATAGAGGATTTATAGTTCAAATAAGGTGGTTATTCAGCAATTTACAATGCATTTGCAATTCTCACAGTCACAGTTGATATGTTGGAAGCAGAAAAATGGACAAAAGTAAAGATTTGAATGAGATTGAAAAGCGCAAAAATAATGTTCACCTTTAAACATTTTCACAAAACCATACTAAGCCAAACCAAATGAGCAGGAGCAACAAAGAACCAAGTCGTAGCCTACCTTTTTGAACAGGTGTGGCGCAAAAGGATTACTCTTCCATCAGCCTCTGAGTTAGAACAAGGAAGTAGGATGCAGGCGCAGATGTGATGTCCAGTAGGTAGCCAGAGGAACAGCCAGGGTGGCTCCGAGCACGAGCTGCTGGATAGGTCTTGTTTTCTGGCTGAAAACGATCCAACAAGGAGTCAAAACAGTCTTGAGGAAGCCACAAGGACGAGCTGTGACTTCTGTCTCTGCTCACTTCAGTAACCAGCAATTAATTCACTCCAAAACCGTCCTGAAACTTTGTGTTAACGTTTCTAAAAGTATTTCCTCTTGCAGAATACATTACTAATAACCCATAAACACAAGTTATTACACTCACTTCGGTGCAAAACTTTTTAAAAACTATGTAGGCCATCAGCTTCTCCTTGCTCCTTCACCTTCTCTGCTGTCTCACACAGGCATGTCAATCATGGACACCTGTTTATGCATGCGCATAACACATGTTCACCTACTGCCAACTCATTATCCAATCAACATCTAGTAAACTGCAAAGTGACCACAGACATTCCTCCAGAAAGATCGCTCTCACAGATATAAAATTAAAATACATTTGAGCATTTTTAAACATTCTCATGAACTTTTACATATTTTTCATTTTTCACACATTTTTCACAAAACACCTTTTACTATTTATAGATTTATGTATTTATTTATTTGTTTGTTTGTTTGTTTGTTTGTTTGTTTGTTTATTCATTCATTCATTTATTCATTACCATGGAATACTATTAATATTTTTTAACTGCGCTATATTGAATGTGAAAATATACACTTTATAGATTTCTTTCTATCACATTTCTATCTAAGGCCTCAAGTCATTTTAGTCATTATTGGACAACTTGAAAATGATACTTTCTATTCTATTCAGTCCTATTATTCCAAATACTATGGATGGATTGGAGATGGAGATTCATTTGTCATTTAATTTCAACAGATGTTTCAAAACAATTTTTTGGATTTAGGTTTGGTGGGCATTTATCAACACTGAAAACAACGTCTCTTAACGCAGTACTTTTTCAGATATGAAAACTAGTTGTTAATATTTGTGCTTTAGAACCTTCACTTTAACAATAGATAGTTCACAGCCTTACATTCAGTGCACTAATGCATTTGAGTGAATTCACTTGTGGTTATGCTCATTTTGCTGGTGATTAACAAGCTTGTTTTATTTGTAAAGTTAGATCTATCGATAACATGTTACTACTGCACACGCACTCCACGGCTGTAGTGAATAATTCTTCTGCACATGCGGGAGTAGATTGACGATAACGATGGTTCCTCCAGAATGTCATGACTCCCAGTCCTTATTCTCCTGAGATTTGGTAATTTTATAGTTGACAGTCACTGTAAGAAGAATCCAACTTGGTCATCTGTCCATACAAATGTCTGTGTACTCCCATTGTTAATTTTTATAACATATTGTTCTCTGTTGCATGTGTGTGTGGTTTCATTACAGAAACAAAGAACAGCCCCCAACTTGTGACCTGGCACACTAACCTCATTGCTGTCAGTGTTTCAACTGTTTGTGCGGAAATGGATATAATTTTCAAAACGTTGCCATGTAAACGCAAAACAAAAGTGTCATTTTTTCTCATGTCAATATTTCCACATCCACATTTTTCCTTCTGAAATCTATGAATAAAAAATTCAGCTGACAGGATACCCACTCTCCATTGATAATGTTAATGCAGGGTTTACACTCATTCGTGTCACATTCCTAACCTTTATGTGACTTAAACCATCTCTTAAATTGACGTGTCCGTGTGTGACATTCTTGATATTCCTGGAGCATGTTTTTAGCTACCAAAAAAATCTTCCACAAATATCAAGAATCGCCTGGATTTCTTAAGTTTGCAACTGAGTGTCGACTACTTGTGATGTGTGCTGATGCGTAACAGAGCATAATAGCATTCATAATGTATACTTGATGGTTAGGGTCAGTCGCGGACACGGCTTGTTTTTCGCCCTGGGTGAACACCTAGTAATTTATTTTTTACATCAGTTAATTGAATAACTGCTTAGATTTCTTATTCAAAACAGCAGTGAGCAGCACTTTTTATTGACCTTTCTAAAGCATTTGACACAGTCGACCATGATGTCTTTCTATAGAGACTCTTGGACATTGGACAAGGGGAATAAACTGTTCACTGGTTCCAAAATTATCTTTCTGAAAGAACTCTGTGTACAGGTTGATGGCAGGACGTCCAAATTACTTTGTGGCGGTGCTCGTTCCCGTTCAAAGAACAACCATGACAATACTAGATGGCAAGTCGACTTTTCTTTTATTGTCCCCAAAACAGTGCCGGTGCTTGTTATTTACAGTGGGAGAGAAAAAAAAAATACTGTATTTACAACAAGAGCAAAAAAACAGAACCTGATCCCAGCTCTTTGTCTCGCTGGTGGGTTTGTGAAAAAGTTCTCGTTTGAGTCATGTTGCTCCACTGTGCAACTTCAGGGAAATGACTGCCTTCTGCAGCTCAGCACACTGCTTTTACTTGTTAAGCCCCTCCCAGGGGTGTGGTTGAATTAAATTCACCAATCAGCAATTCATGAAAAATAAATATTCCTTTCAGGACAAGTAATTTTCCTAATAAAATAAACAAAACCATTTTCTAAAACAAATCATGAAATAATCCCCCTCATCCCCCCCAACAGGCTCAGGCTTCTTTATAAACCGGGGTTAACTCCGCCCCGTCTTGCCTGTCACAAGCTCTGTGGCGTCATGTCACCGGTAAAAGTTGTGTGTGTGTGTGTGTGTGTGTGTGTGTGAAGATGTATGAATGTTTGCACGGGTGAAACATAACCAGTCCAAGTGTGCAGCCCTGGCTGACTATGCTAACAGTTGGGGAGAGAAAGATGAATCCAATGAATGGTGTCAAGATAGATACGGAGGGGAGTGAGGAAATGCGTGTAGCATTGTGTGCAGCCTGCGACGCAGGGTGTGTGAATGTATCACTGCGCCGTCACTGACCGAGGTGCTTCATTGCCTGCGCAACACAGGGGCGGTGTGAGTGCGTGGGCGTGTTGCCGCCCCATTCATGACAGAGTCGCTCCATCATATACTTCCTGTGTCGAAAGGTGTTCCACAGGGGTCGGTCCTGGGCCCACTGTTATTTGCGATTTATATAAATAGCCTCGATCAAAATGTTGTGGATGCTAACTTTCATTTTTATGCTGATGACACAGTCATATATTGTTCTGCACCTTCACTAAAAGAGGCCCTTTGTAAGCTTCAGGCAGCTTTTTCAGCTGTTCAGTGCAACCTGGAAGACCTGAGGATAATGGCAAATGCTGACAAATCAAAAGTCATGCCGTTTTCACACCCCAGGAAGCGGAAGACCAATCTGATCCCCCTCATTACACTACAAGGTCATGTTATTGATGAGGTTACATCTTATAAATAACTTGGAACCATAATTGATGATTCCCTCTCATTTAAGCTTCACATTGTGCAGCTTGTAAGACAGCTTCAATTGAAACTGGGTTTTTTTTTTTAGAAATATGTCATGCTTCTCTTTCAAGACTAAGATGCGCCTTTGTTGAGGCTACTTTCATGTCCATGTTGGACTATGGGGACATTGTCTACATGAGTGCTTCCTCTCAGTCTTCACTCACTGGACACTATTTACCGTGGAGCACTGAGATTTATCACAGGCTGCAAAGCTCTCACACATCATTGTTCCCTGTACACACACATTGGTTGACCAGTACTATCTTTACGCATACACATTCACTGGCTTGGTTATATCTACAAGGCAATTCTTGGCTTGCTGCCTCCCTTCTGTTGTGATTACATGATGCAGAAACCCAGAAATAATTACAATCTGCAGTCTAAAGACTTGATTTTACTTAGAGTTCCGACTGTCCGCACAGAACAGGGCAAAAAAGCCTTCATGTTTTCTGCCCCTAGTTCATGGAATGCCTTCCAGAATGACTTTAAACTGACAAAGTTGGTCTCACTGGGAAAGTTCAGGAGCCTTTTACAGCACCTGGAAGCACAAACATCACCCTGTTCTTGTTTTACCTCATTTATTTTTAACTATTTGGGGGCTTTTATAGTTTTATCTTTCTAATGTTCTTAATCTTGACTGTACTCTTATTGTTGATAGATAGATAGAACTTTATTGATCCCACGACATGGACATTTGTGCGTTGCCGCAGCTCAGTTATAGGCCAGGAGAAACAGTAATTAAAATATATAAAAAATATATATTAAAAAAAATTTGTTTTATGTACTTGTTTTCAATGTCTTTTATTGTGTTTTAAACATATAATTGTGTCACTGTAAACCTGTTTTTTGTTATCAGGACACACTTGAACAAGACAATTTTAATCTCAACATGATTCTCCTGAAGAAATAAAGGCAAATTCATTTACTTCAGTGACAGAGTTAAGTCTTTACTTCTATGTTGACCTTCAGCCTTATTTTCATGAGCATCTGTATTGAACTGGTTGTGTTTATGGTGTGAATGAATGACATGGTGTGAATGAAGACAAATGCACTTTCTCCATTAGCACTCCAACGACACCAGCAAATCATTTTCCTGAGCAGCAACATCAAAAGTTGGACTAACTGTGGAGGGCCAAGCGATTATTTTGTCTCAGTTCTGCTCAATATGAATATCTGTCATGAAAAAGGAGCAACTTACATGGTTTCAATAAGCTCCTGTTCCTGCTTTGAATCAGTCTTATCTCATGATTTGTCTCTGAGTAGTGATCAGTGACTTTCACCACAGTGAACTGCAAGCATGAACTGTATAAAATGGTGAAATAAAGCTGTATATATGTTTTCACATGTTTTTTTTTTCCTTCATCATTGCCATTGATCACATGTAGTCCAGTAAGGGATAGTTGAGGAGAAAGCTGCTCCATTCTGAACTAAACTGTGGTTCTTCATCAGCTGTCAGGTAGACTTTGTCTCATAATAAACCGCTCGGAGACGATAAGGTCATTTATCGCAGCCCCGCAGCCATTAATCAAGCACACATTATTCTAATCAGTTTCATGACACAAGAGTTTGATTTCATCATCTTTATTAATCTTGCAAGAAGGCAGAGTTTTCCATCCTCCCTTAAGCTGTTTCGGGGTCAGTGGAGGACACCTCTGTGAGAGCAGCCTGCACCGAGGACAGAGCAGCGCCGTGGAGTTGGGGATTTGCCAGCCTCATTAACCACCAGACAAGACAGCAGCTCATGTCGAGGCATCAATATTGCTATCTGTCACAGACTACATATCCACTGGGATTTCTCCTCTGGCTTGCTCTTTGAGAGGGAATAGACAATATCTTCAGGGCATTCTCAATCTGGGATGCTGACCGACTCACAGAAGTGTTGTCGGGTGTTTGGATTGAATTTACATCCAAGAAAAAGAAAAACAATGTGCAAAGAATGAAAATAAGTTCCCAGGTTCTGAGCATCATAGAATTTCCTCGTTGTGTTGTTTTGCAGATGCTTGTGGAGAGGCCTGGCAAAGCATTTAATTCAATATCCAGAAATGCGGCTTGAGTCCCACCTAAAACTGTGCACGCACACAGTGCCTGCACTGGAAAAAGACATTTCATCAGCTTTGGGTTAGAGAAAGAAATGACCACAAGAACATAAAAGCAAATGAACAGTGATAATGGAGGATTTTTCATGGTGCATTGCGAAATATGTGTGAGAGTTTTTCTGAAACACTGTGTGAGACAGGTCGTGACCTTGCACCTGGAGGACTCGGGCTCGAGGCCGGTCTACTCCAGGGAACTAGCGTTTTTAAAATCTTCCACGCTTTCGTGCCTCCCCTGTTTATCCTCGAAGTGGGGTCAGTTCAGTGAACCATGGTGTAATCAGTCAAGCAGCCTGGCTCGATGAAAGCGTTTCCTCACGGTATATTATAGATACGTCCAAATACTGACGCCCCTGCAACTCGTACTCAAAGCTTTTAGTAGGACGGGGCTGCGGTAGGCTTAGTTTCATTGTCCAATTTACTACGGACGTTCCATCCAAGTTAGGGGCTGGAGCCAATCTCAGCTGACACCGAAGGATAGACAGAGAACAACCTGGACAAGTCTCCGATCCATCACAGAGCAAACAGAGACAGACAACCACGCTGACACCTACCGGCACTTTAGAGACGCCAATTAACCTAACAAGCATGTCGTTGTACTATGGAGGAAAACCACAGCTCTCCAACACTTCTCATGTCCGACCAAACTAACAAGCCCCTTGATGCTACAGTAATTGCAATTGTGTTATTAATTTCATACCAGTGTTCACCAATAGAAATAGATTAAAGCAAATATGTAATGTATTATCCACAACACCACCAATAACTCAATAAATTATTATATTGCACATCATATATTTTGCAATGTTTTTCAAAAAAAGATCTTCACTTGAAAGAAAGTTCGATAGGATGTAATGACATCTGAGCTAAGTCATGTGGTTTATAGACTTTTTTTTTACAGACGGCTGCTGGGATTTATTGTCTCTGTGGACAACAGATGCTGCACAGATTACTAATATTTATTCATTCAGTGATTCACTGATGTTGCTGCTTTATTTTTTGCCGTATATTTAAATGCATCCACTTGTTGGAAAGTGAAAAAGGATATTTACATTTGTATTCTATATTTCTGTCACTGGGCCATACGATGGAGCAGTGGTTAATCCTCTCGCCTATAGAAGATAGATTGATGGATGTATTTCTCTCCCTGGCTGTGGTTACATGGATTAATTTGATTAAATGACCATTAGAATCAGAAAGAATTCAATCAGATTGCCAATAATGTGACCGTGTAAACGCAGCTACTGTTACATCATATTTTCTTCAAAACTTCTGCTGTTTTCTGTGTACAAATTCATCAAAGGTGAAGAACATTTCTACATGTGAGCAGGAGGTATGACAGGCATCTATTCCACATTTTGATGATGTTGATGTTCCCCTGTTCAGAATTGTCTTTATTGCTGAGCGAGGGATGAAATCTATATCACAGTGCTTAAAGCTGCTTAACTGAAAGTTGATGTAGTGTTTTCACAAGAAATACCTTGATTGCATTAGTGTAGGATATTTTACATAGACCTCCTCATTTGCTTCTTATATGATGGTAAATTTGTTTCTTTACTAAATTCATTTTTAAATCAAGAAACATTTCAAGGCAAAGTTACCTTAAAAGTGAGGAACCTACCAAGATGCACAAAAACCAGCCGCACTAAAATAAACAGAGTCCTGGAAATGTGGTCAATATCAACTACTGCTCTTGACTTGTTCGCTGAGGATGTGGCTTTCTCAGCCGGCGGTTCCTGACTCTCAGATCAAGACGAGACCTCCTCGCTGGCAGCCAAAGCCCTGCATGAGCGCACTGTTTGTGTTTCTGAGCCAGGTCACGCTGGCTTTTACGTTCAAACGTGGAAACTGGGTGCTGTTCCTGATGATTTGCCAACATCCAGCCCATGTTGATTTTTGTAGAGTGCATTAGACTGGGTGTGGGAGCCAGTGTGTGTGTGTGTGTGTGTGTGTGCGTGTGTTTGCCCATGTTTTAATTTGCTGTGTCAGGACTTAAAGGGTGAGGGGTACAAAGACTGGTTTGTGTTGCTGTGAATGGTGCGGAGCGACATACTTATATAAAGTTTGCCTGAGGCAGCCTGGCCAGATGAATAGTCCATTCTGTAGGTAACCTGTATACAAAATAAAGATTACACTTTAACTTGCTTGACGGAGCAGAGCAACTCTTACATACATCTAATATTGAGGAAGTATTTGTTTCTACTACATGTGAGTTTTCTTAACAGGACCCTAGATACGATCAAATTTCTTGCTTTAAGAATGTTTTCTTCAATTTGTTCAGCCAAGTTATTATTGACTCACTGATATATGATGAAAAGCACCACGAGTTGTTTTTTTTTTTTTTTTTTTTTTTTTTTCATCTACTGTTTA
>OMNM01026444.1:14448-32947 GCA_900302745.1 Parablennius parvicornis | reverse complement strand
CCCTCTCCTTCAGTCCAGGGGCGCTGCGATGTGTTGCGCACGTCATCGCCGCTGCACCTTGCTTTGAAGCATCAAGCGTGGAGCAGCCAGACAGAGCGGGAGGGTTAAACTGAGGTCACAGTGAAGACAGCTGAGTGCACTGCGAACATGCTTTGAATGTAAGCTGGGAGAGTTTCTTGTTTATACATCGCTGCCAATATTTCCTATCAGTGTTCATGTTGTGAATGCTTAAACCGCACCTGTCTGGCATTGTTCCTCTCCTCTGGCACGTGGGCTTCATTCCCACTCTGTTCAGCTATGTGTGAGTGTGTGTACGTCTTTCATCAATGATGAGCATCAGATATCTGTTTAATCCTGCTGCCAGGGAGCAATCAGAGGACTCAGACATGACAATAATATTGATACTGTTCGAAGTTTGACTTAATTGATATTTTAAGTGAATATATGTGGTTTTAAAGAAACCCGTTCTGTCACTGCTTAAATGTTTTCACCATGAAATCCAGAGATATAAAACGCTTCCACATGCAGTTCTCCATCATGCGCCCTATCGGGTAAATAAGTGTCCTGACAATACATCAGCACATGTAGTGATGATGTAGTGTAGAGAAGCGTATTGAGAGAGAGAAAGCAGACAGAAAGAGAGAGAGAGACCCCGCCCCAGAAAAAAAAAAAGTCTACAGCACAGGACTGCTGCAGTGAGACAAAAAAACACCCGCGCACACTCTCACACACACTCACACACACACACGCACACACACACACACATTCACAGAGGAGACACAGAGCAGTGAGAGTAGGAGAGGGTCCCCACCCCTGTCTGTCTACATTGCAGCAGTGCTGCAGTGAGACAAAGGGGAACAAAGGTTTCATAACATAGTGGCAGCTGGTATTACAGCAACCCCTAGTGGTCCCATGGCAGACTCCGAGCTCAGAGCTACATAAACAACCTCCCTGGCGTCATTATTTGGATAAAACTGAAGCTTGAGAATATGGTGGGATTTTTTTTTTTTTTCTTAGAGGCAAGAGAATCATGTGTAACCAGACTGGTTAGACAGCATCATTCAAAAAAAGACTCTAGGTGAATAAATGTTAAAATTTTTGCAATTTCTGAGTTGTGTTTATTTATATAGATATAATAAGACTTTCTAATTAACACAGAGATATCATGAAGGTTCAGACATGATGTGCAGTGAGGTTCAGTGCAGGTTGGTGGCAGATTCTTTTCAGAGTTGATAAAGTAAACACTGACTTGTCGTACTGTGCAATCTCCACACTGATGGGAGTGTAGGCTGCAGTGTGTGCATGCTGCTACCTTTACTTGTGAATGAAGTCTGCTCAGGCCTGCTGCCCGTGGTGAAGCAGAGGTACTGAATCATGATGTACATGAATTACAATAATCATCATTTAGAAAATGAGAACATGCAAAAACAAAAAAGGGTAATAATGAAATGATGAGTCACTATGTTTTCCCAAATCAAGGAGGAAACCAGAGTTCCAACAGGAAATGTCATGCACACAGTCACAACATGCAAACTGTAGAAAAATGCTCTCAAGTCTGGAGTCGATCTACGAACCTTTTCACTTAAGATGCTATTTTTCACTTGTGCAATAAATGTGTGAGGATGTGTATGTATGTAGGTGTGTATATGAGTACATTTACTTATGTGTGTATATATGAATGATTTCATTCAAATCTGCACAAGCTAGTGTATGCTGTGTTTGACAATAAAGGGACTATTCTCTTGTATTCAAGGCCAGGAACTCCTTTTCATTCCTTGAACAGAATTATTTCTTAAGTACAACTTCGGGATTCATATGAATGAATAAAAAACAGAAGCTGCCAAAGGTTAAACTAATATATGACTGACACAAACAGAATAAGTGCCACCAGTGACGCGACAGAAGAATAGTTTGCTCTTCATGTGGTGGCCCTGAACTTTGATAGTTTAGTCCCTCACTCATACATAACAGCATTAAAAAGATTAATCCTCATCGAGTTGGTTCAGCCAAACGTCTGCATCTTTCAGAAGAGGCGTCTGTTTTTCTTCTTCCCTCTATGCATCACATTTGTAGCCTGAAACATTGGCCTGGTTTGACCTCATCAGCATGAAAACAAACAGACAACAAAAAGACATCTAGAAAATGTCGTAATGCTGCTCAGTTCTGGATTGAATTACCTTCGACTGCTCAAAGTTCTTCCCATTGCTCCGTCCACACAGGGTTGGTCCAATTAAAATGAATCCTGGTGTGAATATGGAGTTATTTCTTAATACCTCCGCCAAGGAGGTTATAAAATTACCTGCGTTTATTTGTCTGTTAACAAGATGCCTTAACACACGTGTATTTTGATCAAAGGAAGAACCCATTCAATATTTGTGGTGATCTATATTAAAAATAATTGTTAATATTTTTAATTTTGCTATATATTGTTACATGTTTAGCCTGTCACTTTAAATTACAAGTGCATAGTGGGAAATAGAGTCGTAGCATTTTAGTTTTTGAAAGTGTAGTTTGTTCTCCTGTTGTGGTCCGGAACTCCAGCAGCTGACAGCCATGAGTGATGCATTCACTTGCATCAAGTAACGGCACTTTGTTGCACTCTGTGGCTGAGAAATCTTCCTGCTCAGAATCAATATTGGCAAATGACCGATAAAATACTTTATCAACTATAAAACCCTTGGTGATTGTGTATCTGTCTGTCTGTCTGTCTGTCTGTCTGTGGGCTTCTCTGCAGCAGCGGATGACGCGCACACAGTGCGCCTAAGTATGTACTTCTTTTTTCTTTTAAAATTTTGCCAGTGCTGTGTATATTCAGGTACACTCAATAGTGTGGAAAATAGAGTAGTTGGAAGATTATAAGCTACAAGAAGTTAATGGGATACACTGAATACACGAAGTATGCCACATGTGGACTTTGAGTATTCTGTACTGCACAATGCAAAGTGCAGACTTCAGTTAAAAGGCTTCTAAAGAGTCGCAATACACAAAATGTTTTTGAAGGACACAATTCTAAATACTTGTTCATACATTCTGATGGTTTTTTAAGTGTTCTCTTTTTTAGACTAGTAGATGAGTCTCTTTTGTTGAGAAATAAATTAGTCACCAGGATCTGTGTAGTAATATAAAACCTAAGATAAAAAAGTGATATATTCATCTAGGTTATTTAATATATGTGTGTGTGTGTGTGTGTGTGTGTGTGTGTGTGTGTGTGTGTGTGTGTGTGTGTGTGTGTGTGTGTGCGCACGCGCACATGTATGTTGAAGACCTGGCATCATTTTGGTCTGGGGGAGAAGTGAAGAACAACAAAGACTGATGTGTCTTATTATCCAGATCCGGGCACCGGGGTGCACAGGAAAGGTCAGAAGTCTGACTAACGCCCTGTGGGAGCAGAGGGAGATGTCGTATAGGTGACAGATGAGGGAGGAGTGACCATGCTTGTGTGAGAGGTTGGTCAGTGTTATTCTGAAGGCTAAACAGAGTGAATGGCAAGGCCAAGAGGGGGAAGGACAGTGCTGTTGGCTTGGAAGGTCAGTGGGATACTGAAGCCTTCTTTATGGATCTTTGGAAAGACGTCACTGTGAAACATCAACAGATAAAAGCATCACAAACCTAATGGTGGTAGTTAGACATACAATGAAAATACTTTTTTTTTTTTTTTTCCTGTCATAATCTGGTTTTATGTTGCAGAGATAATTCCATATGCACTTACCTACTGAAGACCATGGTGCTACCAGTGACAGGCGAGGAAATGCAGCGGTTGTGAAAGAGAGCATGTTCCCTTGAAGGTGATTTCACACTGGGTTAACAGGGTGGTTTGATGCAGACTCTGGTCCACCTGAATAACGCTGGCTCTCAAATCATGTACTTTCACGCTTACATGTGCCGTTTTGAATGCATAAGTGCACTCACCCCGTCAAGCCAGCAGACATGCTGTGAGCGCCTGGGTGTGAAAGTCATAATGGTCAGAAAGGTGAGAGGGAAATTTTGCACATTACTCGCACTCAGTGGCAGAAATCAAACTAACTGTACTGTCAAGCTCCGACAGCATTTAGCATTTAAACAAACAAGGTTGACCTGAATGTGCAAAATAGCACAGAAAAATTATTTTATGAGTGAGTATACAAGTTTGATGGATGGATGTTTTTAGAATGATCTTCAACCATCACTCCATCCACTTACATTATTGTGGATGTTTTCCTATTCCTTGTGAACTTTATTCCAGAGTCATGACAGATTGCCAAAGTGAATGGCTCATGAAATCAATAGATTTTCCAATGACATCTCTGAACAGGGATAATTGTATTGCTAATGCAGTTATTGCATGCACAAGGCAGCAGTGACTTTTTCCATCCTGCGGGAGATATTTGATAAATGTTGTATGGATACAACAAATCCTTTGGTGATTAAACAAAATAGCAAATACATCTGGATTTGGGAAATGGGCAAAAATAAAAACATTTAAAAAAAACAAAACACAGTTGCAACAGATAATATTACAACACTTAAAATACCCATAAATAAATCCACAAATAAAAGTAATTGGGAGCCAGCTTCTTATTACTGCCACATTGCTTCTAAAGGCTGAACCAATTTGCACTTTTATTTTAAATGCACTAGAAAATGGTGCAATAATAATGTAGATTAAAGCTGCAAGCAGCTTTGGTCAAGACTGGCCAAATCATGACCTCTGGTCCATTTGAATATTGATAAAAAGAATAAATTTTAAAGGTTTTAACAAAAATGACTTTGATTTTGAAATATGTGGGGGGCGTTTATTTCAAAAGCCAACTAAACTCTAATCTAGCTAATCCTTCAATATTAATTTTTAAGGTTTTAGGTGTGTCAGGGCCCGAGGACAACCCAGAAGCAGACTCGCACACAATACTAGAGTTCGTGGGTTTTATTGAAGGAACAAGACACAGACATAAGAGCAGCGTTTGAGAAGGCGGTCCAGGTCCAGGCAGCGGTCGGCACACGGGAAAAATCCAATACTGGAGAGATCCACAAAGGAACACACAGGGAGAGGGCTGGGGTCTGAACAACAACGATGATCAAGCACAGAGACACGAAGGAGCAGGGTTTAAAAACATGAGAAGAGGGAAGTCACAGGTGAGACAAGTCAAGCTGATCACCCACACGCACACAGTGGAGTACACAGGAAGGGCAAGTGACAGAGACGCAGACAGACTGAGGATAACACAACAAAAAAGAAAATATTCTTAAATGCTTAATTTTTTATAAATCTAAAAAACTGTTGCCTTGTTTACAACGCACTTCATGGTTTTGCCTCAGCCTCCACTTTTAAAATGTGTTTTGTATTCCTCCATAGGTTGTATTGCTTGAATGAGCAGTTTTGCAATAAATTGGCCCATTTACAATTTGGGAACAATTTTTAAATGACTGTTCATTAATGTGTGTTGTCCTGATCAAATAAATAACATTAACATTAGCAATAACCATTACACTTCATCATCGGAATTCCTAAAATTCATACAGAATACAAAAATACTTTATATGTAATGGACAATTTAATTGTACTAATGGTGAAACAGCTGGTTTTCCATAATAAATATGTTTTGAATAAAAAGGCTGTTTGTTGCAAAAGTGGAGGATCTTTTGTGTGTGTGTGTGTGTGTGTGTGTGTGTGTGTGTGTGTGTGTGTGTGTGTGTGTGGTGAGATGCCAGAAATCCCCTGAGGGCTTTAAAAGCAAATATCCTGCAGGGATAGAAAGGTTCACAGTGAAACAAAGGGGCTGCTAAACCAACCTGGAAATTTTTCTTACACTGTTCCAACAAAATGTCGTATCCTAATGGAAGAAGAGAGCAGCATGCGCTCACACAACAAGAGGAAAGGCAAAGGAAAGAAAGTGATGTGGGAAATAGCTTGCATTTATTTCTTGGAATAATTAATATAATAGTATGATTTTTTTTTTTTTTTCTTTTTGGAAATTGCTGTTTTTCTGTGTTCTTCCTCTTCACTTAGCTGCACTCCAGCTCTCACAAAGCACCTGCTTTGTCTCACATCGAGTAATAAGTTAAGCACTGGATTTGTTCTCGGTTTTTTTTGTTTTTTTTTTACTATTTCAGAAATGTTTATTATTAACAGGTGGTATCTTGAGGCACGAATACAAAAAGATACTGCATCAATACTCTGCATGTGTTACATTCATGGTTATCGACTAAAACTCAAATTTCACAATTTCATCATAGAAATTATCACTTTTGTTACAATGTTCTTCTATCTGAGCTTATCTGCATGACATAAAGATAAGCGCAATATAATAAAGATGGATGTTATAAGTTATTATGCCATAATGACACCGTGATAAAATCATACACAGTTGTAAAAGTTTCAGCATTAAGATATTGGGTTAAGACTTGGCCTTGATTTAAGATGACGTGCAGCATTAAATTTGTCAAAATCTACAGGCAATTTGCAATGACTTGATCTGGTGAGCCATGTACAAGGAAGAAACCAGTTGAATAAACATTTCTTATGAGAATATGAAACATTTCTTAAGATATTTAATAGAATCAGATTGTATTAAAAGTGGTTTACAAATTAACTCCATTCTAACATTCAAATTCTTTTCCGATAAGGGGGTTGTCTTTGTCCTGATGAGTATTTTGTAAAATTCCGAAGTTCTATATTGGATTTTATTACTAAAGCAAATTTCCAGTAGTTAATATCAGATCAGTTTGCCTGTTAGTTTTGTATTTGACCTCCAGAAAGTCTTCTTGAAAATGTTTGTATTGCAGTTAATGTGGATTATGGAACACTAAGACACTTTCCAAAGTGTAGTTAACTTATTCATCATTATCTACTTTTTCAAAATTGAAATTGTGTTTGTTTTTTCTTAAGCCTTTTTGCCATCTGATTTATTTTGAGGTGTATATTTGAATCTTTTAGGACCTGGTTCCTCTCTAATTAATTAACAGTTTAAACAAAGTTTATCAATAAATTCACAACCCAAAACTTCACCCTGTGAAAGTCCAAGATGTCAGTATGCGACAATTTGATTTGCTCGATGCCAGTCTTTTATATAACAACAATGGTTTTTTATTTTAAGCCTGCTTGTCAGTTACTTTTATAATAGGACTACTTTGGTGTTGCTGCTATTTTGCCTCCTTTGAAAATGAGATCTTTGATCACAACTGTTTGTAATCAGCAACTAGAAGCCAAACCCTTCAACAGAGAGGAAAGCGTTTACCCAGAGAGTGTTCTTTAATTGAGAAGGCAGGAGTCCGTGAGTGAAGTTTGAAGACAATAAGCTTTGTTGTCATTCCGGTAACGACTCGCAGCACAATGTCAGAGAGCCCGCAATCCCTTTTACAAGTAACAGTTTCAAGGTCTTTTAAAATATTTAAGAGTGCTAAGACGTTTGACGTTGAAACATAAATAAAGAGGCACAAACAGAAATTTAAACATTAATTGTTATTCCCTGGACTTTGACTGACAGGCGTACATCCAGCCCCACCCGGTTCATTTAAGGCCGGCCCATATTTCAGCTTGTTTCACAGCCGGGTGTTCAACATTTTTACGAGGAAGCAGTGACCCTACATTCTCACTATCCAAATGATTCATTTAATTGAACTTTTCAGATGTTTCAGAAATTGTATGCTACAAATCCAAAGACAAAAAAAAAAAAAAAACGTGGCTAAATCACTCAGTCGCATTCTTAATGGTTTTATTGAAACAATCGTAAAATGTCGGGGAATTAAAAAGTCAGGCATCATTAATAGTTTAGTGACATTTTTACTTGCGTTGTACAACAAGAGGGGATAATTAGTTTAATCTTGTCTCCGTCTGTAACACAAAGGCTTTCTGTATTCCTACAGCAAGGAAATCTCCCCTTGATACTAACAAACCAAATCTATAGTTTGTATGTAATGTTAAATATTTGTGTTTTGAATGTCATGGCAAAATGCCAACCAGTCAATGCGAGATGGATATTGGTCCATTGATAGCTCTTAGGTCACTTGTAGGTGGCCTGAAATGGGCAATCTGTAATATTTTCATTTGACTTGTTTGAGTGATTTTCCTGATTTGGTGGAAAATATAGACTTGGGGAAAATGTCAAACGTTTTCTGCACTAATAACATCACTACAGTATATCCTCAAATGACTCTGAATAGCTGGGGTTTAATATAAGGGTAAAGAGACACAAATCGAGTCATGATGGGAATAATCACTGTGGTATTACAGCGTGCAGGAGGGCGCTCTGAGCTCGGCAATGGGCCATGAGAGACTGACATTTAAAAACTCTCCTCCGGGAGGACCCAATGCCTCTCACAGTGGGAAACCTTGTAGACATCCTTGGCTGCTTTAATGATCCTTATTCATCTTTTCCCACTCACCCGCAATGTCCGGGACACACAACATGCACACTCCTGTACAGACACAGCGATCGACACTTGACACTTTAGAGAGAAAAAAAATAAAAATAATGAATGACTGTAGTAACATGATGAATGTAAATTTCTGTGGACAGCTCCAGTACCAAGAGACATTGAGATAAACGAAGACCTAAATCTGTGGATGGTCGTTTAAAACTGTTCAGGTGGTTAATGCTCAAACAGAAACTTTGAATCAAGTGATATTTGCAGTTAGATCCGAGAGGAAGATAATAATTACATTCAGAAATGATGCTTGATCATTCACATTTGTTGGTCATGAGACATTATTTTGAAAAAATTGTTTTGGGGTTTTTTTGGTGGATGTGCACAATACTGATAGGAGTCACCCTGTATTGCTCATGCATGGGTTAGTGTGTGATATATTAAGAGATTTGAATGCTGGGCCTCCAGAGTGAAGAGCTTTCAGTGGCTCTTTGATCCTGTAAACCTGTAAGTCCAGTCATCTTTCTAAACAAATCGCTCGTGGAAACAAATACCCACTTGTAACATTTCTAAACTAATCTTGTACGGAATGAACAAACCTCACCTCACACATTGTAATGATAAACCACCTGGTTCGATATGAGGTCAGTTATTTCTTCACAAAATGTGAATATTCATACAAACAAGCTTGGAAGAATAGATTTGATACATTACAAAAAAGGCTACAAAAATAAAGGGAGCTATATGGGTGATCTTTTTATGCTGTATGGCATTTATTTATTTCCAAGAGAAAAAAAAAAAAAAAGGAAAAGGAAAGCAGACTAAAACCATTAAGCTTTCATTGATCGTCAAAGTTATACAAACACTGAAGAGGTACTGAAAACCAGTTTGATTTTCGAGGCAGCCAAAAGCAGCTGTGGTACTATTCCAGGTTTGTTAATTACCATCACTTCAAATTGATATGTCAAGTACACTCTTTGCACGCACTTTGTTTGAAAGTAGTTTAAAAAAATGAGCAAAGCTAAGCTCAAAACCGAAGGGGAAATTATATATTATCACTTTTGTAATCACCAGAACTTAACTAAATTCCACAAATGTTCCTCACTGCTGTCATCAATGTGAATGAAAACCATTTGAATGTTGCCTTCATCCCGCAGAGGGAGTGGAATCAATACCAAAGTACGATGAAGTTGTTCTGGTGCCGTCCTCCATCTTTCTTTTTTTTTTTTTCCCCCCCATCTGACTTCAGTAATACCAAATAAGTAATCTGTACTCTACACAGCACTGCAGATGAAGTGCAGGTGAATGTAGGTTGTAGATGGTGATATTAACATCTGCTCCATTCTCTACGGTAGTTTTTCAATGGCACACTCACATGGGTATTTTGCCTTTACATGAGTAGGATACAAGTCTTACTTCACTGACTTTGAGAGCAGGAAGATGAGTGGAGACGTGCAGCACTTTATTTCCATGTCAAGATCCTCTTTTTCCACTCGACTGGCCTTTCATCACACAGCATGTGGCGCAGACAATGAAGCAACAGGATGATGGAGCGAAGACTGGGACGCACTGGAGAGTAGATGAAGCCAAAGACCCGAGCTGACAGCTGACGATCTTAGATGGCACACAAGCCAAAAAAGCCATGACTCAAATTGAAATCATGCTTCACAAAAAAAAAAAAAAAAGAAAAGAAAAAAAAGGCCCGTATGCAATTTGCTTGACATATTGAGGTTTAGCAGTACTTTGAATGGTGTTCCAGAAGGGTCACAACGAACGGGGAAAACCACGACACAACTGCAATCCCGTCAACGTGAAAACATTATGTTGAAAAATGGCCTTTGTCAATTGAGATGAAAAAGTCACAATAAAGTATTGTCAGCAAGCATGTGGCTCCTGGATGGAAAGCAAGTGATTTGTGAATAATTTGACACAATATTTGAATATTTGCTAATGGACTCCTGGAATGTTTTGACAGTAAAGTTTGACAACAAGACATCTCACTTGCTTCTCGCACAGACTTTACAAATGTCTTTGTCTTTTATTAGTGTTTTGAAAGCTAACCAAAATGCTAAATCTACACACAGATGCAGACCACTGAAACTCTAAAGAAATACCAGGAAAACCATGAAAGCAAAAACGACAATAATTCACAGCAATAATGTTGGAATTTTTAACCCATTAATATTAAATGTGAGCTGGGATTAGACAGGTTTAATTTATCATAGAAACACAAACGGATGTAAAAACTACAAGACAAATACAAATAGATCAATGGAAGTGAACACCTGAAGGGCTGGTAGATTCATTTTTAATTACAAAGCTCAAAAACCATATAGGAAGGCGAAGGTAACATTTATTAAGAACAATGAGCCCATTGTGTTTTCAACTAGCAGTTGATTTGACCAACTCTTGACAATCTTTGTGGCTTGCAGCCGACAACCTTGATGGACTTCAGTGGCAGTGCAATCAACAGTTGTTATATACCCTAAAATAGGATTAACATGGCTATTTTATAAGGTCTATTGCATCCTTTGTGCCTTCATGTGTCCAACAGTGTGAACAGTGCAAGGAGAAAAACTGGATATGCAGAAAGTTGGCAGAGTGGGTGTGGTGGATTATTATGACTCCCAATGGAGGCTGTTCAAAAGGGCTGCGCACTGACACTCCATGCACTGGACTTGTTGCTTTCTGTTTTCATCTTGCTTAAAGATATACATATGTTTATCAAAGTGAATTTTGCAGCCTCTGTTTTCAAGGCTTTGCTGAAGCGTTATAAATGCTACAAAACTCAAAGGAACAGTGTACAAGATGAAATGGTGAACACATCAGCAGTTCATAGGCAGCAGCGCTGCACAGCAACAAATCAGTATTGTGGTGTATGTAGATTTGAAAGCTGATGCCCTGTATAAGACATTGTGTGGGAGGGAAAATGTAACTTTCAACACGAGCAGAAATCTTTCTGTAGATGCATGGTTTTTCCTTTAAAATCCATTGTTTACATAAAAATAGTTATTGGAAACGATTGCAGTGGGAAGGGCCGTACGGTGGCGCAGTGGTTAGCGCTCTCGCCGTGCGAGAAGGTCGTGGGTTCAACTTAGGAAGTGTCATGGGTTTTCCTCAGGGTACTCCAGTTTCCTCCCACAGTCCAAAAACATGGATGCGAGGTCAATTGGTGTGAGTGTGTGTCGTTGTCTGTGTTTGCCCTGTGACAGACCGGCGACCTGTCCAGAGTGCACCCTGCCCTTGCTGGCATCGGCTCCACTGCCCCTGGGAAGATGGATTGCACTGGGAATTCTTTGACTAAAGTGACAAAATTATGCAAAATAAGCAAGCTCTCGGTTGCCTATAGTTGATTGCCACACCTTGGGCATGTCGCCATGGTCCATCACAAAGCAAAAGCAGGCAGGAAGCAGCTCACACTTTCACACAGTAGGACAATTCAGGCCCAGTATACATGACATTGGTTGACTGCAATTTGTTTTTGTGTTTAAATTTTTTTTTTTTAAGATGATGGTCAGAACCAGTGCAGGAGTGTCAGGTATAAAATCATGCCTCTCTCATCTCTCTGTCACTCATTCATCTGTCAATCATTCCTATTCCCCACCACCATATATTGGTGTTGAGATTAGCATTCTTGCATCAAAGAGGATTTTGAGTACAGTTACAAGCCTTTCTGTGGAGTTTGCAAGTTTATGCCAAGTGTACAATGGTTTTCTACAGGAAGTGTTTTCTGCACATGAAAATAGGCTTTTAACTCACCTGAAGGGGTTAATTTGTTTGTGGATGATTATCTGTCTCTCTGAGTGGCTGCTTGGTGATTGACTGGCAAACTTTCCAAGGAGTAACCAGAGTTGTCTGATGGCATTGGCCCCCCAACAACCCTGAATTTCACAGCGGTATAAGATGGATGTCTGGATTCAATGATATACCCTGGGTCAGACATTTCTACCACAGCCTATTTCTTTTATTAGCAATGAATCATTTAAAAAAAAAAAAAAAAAAAGCCAGATTATGTACTCATTTACCCCTATTTTAAAATAAAACCGTATGAACAACATCAAAAAAACAAGAGAGGAATTTGCCTTGACACAAATGTTAATCCACAAAAAAGCTTTGACACTTGATGATCTATCTTTGTCAGGGAAACATTGCTTTCAGAAAGCTAATCTGATGAATATGATACAAACATTGATAACATTTCTGCAGCTCGCAGGTAAATTTCAGTTTTCGCTGATATTATTTAATGACCAGAAGCTTTTAGCCATCCACTTGTTATTAATGGACTATTTTTGAGCCTTAACGGTTCACTCCACCATCATTTGTCTGTTACGTCTAACAAACTGGTCAGTTTCGTAATTATTGCTCCCCGACATAACAGTACTTTGGTCAAACGTACTGAGGTATAATTAGTCTTGAAGTTTGATTACAGGCCTTTAAAATTAGAAATCACACTCTAGACACGGCCAATACATTTAGATTTTTAAAGGTTGATGATTTTTTTTGTTTTTTTAAATTGAATTTATTCAAATAAGTTCCTTCACATTTCATCAGAGATTTCATAAGAAGGAAAAAACATTATTTGCTTTCAGAAAGTAATTAGCGCGTGGTTGCACAGCAAACGGCATACTATTTGTAGATTTCCCAGGTGGTTCAACACATTGTTTAATTATTATTTCTCGATTTTGTTCTTATGATATATAAAGGGATGTTATTTCCTAGTCTGAACTTTGAGTTAAAAGAGACAAGATAAAACTTGTGCTTAGGTATATGCAAGAGTAATATGCATTTTAAAAAAGTTAAGCAGCTATGTCCTTGACACACAACGTGTTTTGTTTTTTTATTTAATCTACATGGTGCATAAATAGAAAACAGTCAGAAGTATATGAATGCTGTATGGTTACTGTTTTTCTCTAACAACCCCTAGTTTATAAGGATTTAAATTCATAGCGTCCTGTTAATATTTTACCTGTTTTCCCAGATTTTTGTTTAAACTTTGGGTATCAATCATAAAAACTGTGGGCCAAAACCAACCCACAAGTGACTTCAATCTGGCCAAACTATTAAGCAAGTTGTACAAATTTTAAAGAAAACTGATTTTTTTTTTTTTTTTCAAACACAACACAACACTGAGACCCGAGTTGAGATAAGCTATCAGTGATGCTGTCATGAAAGAAAACAACCTTATTCCCACCAAACTAGCCTCAAAGCCATACTGTCAGTTATAGGATATGTTTTGGTTTTTTTTGTACATGCCACTGTATTTTGCACCAGTAGGTTTCATTAAACTTATGTTGAGATTGTAGTAATTTTTCATAGTAAATATTTAGTTTTGCAAAATTATAGACATTTTCCTCACGTGTACTCTGCACTGTAACAAATAAAAATTTAAAAATTTTAATTTAAAGGTTACTATAGCCCAATTTTACAGATCTGACCCACTCAAGATGATATTAGTAACCTCTGAACTAAAATGTGTGTGACACCCCTGATCTACAGGAACACAGGGATGACTTTTTCAGACATGATTAAATCTCGAAACTCCTTTAATTGTTACTGCTAATGTTAACATTATATGATGGTTTACTGTTGAATATAAAGAAAACCACTACATTATTTATGTGATGGTTATCAAGCTCTTTAGAATAATCAGAGACTTAATCATGAATATCTCATTTTTACTGTAAACAATTCGTGAAAATAGACACAGATACCGTTTCATGTTTATGAATGTCACTTTTGATTTCTGACATGCATTTCAGAGGCTTGTTGTGCCGAAGGCTGAGCTGACTGTGGCTTCTCTGAGTTATTTTATTTTTTTTTTTTTAAGCTGGCTTTTTCTCATAGTGGGACATGTCTCGGAGAACACATTCGCGTCGAGACGTCAATAATGTCCTTAATAATTTAATGCTCCTAGCAGAGAGAAAGAGAAAGGCACAAGGAAACACGGCTTTAAATTTTTCAGTTGATAGTACAGTCGAGTCGCTCGACCAACTGGAAGCAGTTTATCACAGATTATTACAACATCTGGCTACTACAGCAGATGTGCTGTATTACCTCCTCTTTAAATCCCCTAAACTAAATGTCCACACATTTACCCAAGTAATGCAGTACTCTGACACTACATTGTTATTCCTTTTAAATATAATTAGCCTGGAGAGCATTTAACATGCAGTAAATGATCTACTTGGCTCTGCAGAGGCATGAAGTGAATAGAAATAAGAGACCAAAAGGCTGTTTATTTTTCTTCTAGAATTCACTGGGTGTCACAGTTTGATGTTGTGTGGCATACCATAAGGCCGGGGTTTTCTGAGTGTGGGAGGATCAGCCTCCCCTCAGGGTAGGTTGAACTAAATTGCCCCCCCCCAACTCTCAGACTGCACATGCTTTGTCTCACAACAAGGACTGAACTCATTTTGATGTCCGAAGGTTTTTCACAAAGTTTACTGGAATCCAATGTGTTATGTGTTGGCCTATACACTACTGATGTTTCTCTAACTGTTTAACTTTTTGCATCAGAGCATCATTTGAAGTCATTCCTATTACACATTCACTAAATCATGTCCTGAAAATCTCTTAAAGACTCCTTTTGTATCCCTTATTTCTTTTTAACGTGTTTTCTACTGAAAGCAATAATAGGATATGAAGAAAAGCAACTTCCAAACCCCAATTTCACCTGCCTTCCCCCAACGTCAGCTGTACATCCAGTTACTAACATGTTCTATAATGAAGGATTATTACCTGCGCCAATGACACAACTTAGATTCTATAAAACGTTGAGAGTGATCCTGATAACCATCTGGATACAAAACAAAAATCATAGAAAAATATAATTTACTTATCACTGAGCCGTTTTCAAAAAATCATATCTCTGTAGGGTCGTATCTGATTGACTTGTAAAAATTCTGTGATCTGTTGGAATGATCATATCTAGTAGGGTGCAAAGTTTCATCCAAATCGGGTCCAGAATAAGGTCAGGGAAAATTCTGGAAGTTAGCATTAGAAACCCTATTTACGAGTTTCATAAATCATAACTTATAGAATTTTGTTTGGATTCTCTTGGAATTTGACATGTATATTTGGAGGATCATTGCCTTGAATTGTGCCAAATTTTGTCTGGATCCGATCCAGATTAACAGTATTGCGGCACTTTGAGTTTGGGAAATTTTTAACATTGAAAACACAATTTGAATCATATAAAGTATCATAAATCTATGTAATCAACTTTGATTACATTGATATTTGGAGGGATGATGTAAAAGCATTTCTAATTTTTGCTGTAAATCACAAATGTTGGGGGAAATAAGGCGCTTGGCGGAGGTCTGCACTCTCGGTGTGCTTTTGTAGTTACTTTTGGTTTTTGGTTTGACATACTTCATTTTAAGCACCTTATCAAATAAAAACATCTAAAGGTTAAAACTGCTCACGTGGAAATCAAAGCCACTTTTGTCTGTATATATAAATGTTTTTTGTGGTCCACATAATATCTGAATAGTAACAAACTGCCTGCCACTGAAAATGATCTGTTGTTCATAACAAAACCGGAAACAAACGCAAATAAACTTCTCTGATATTTTGCCAGCTGATGAGATTATCAAATTTAACGTTGATCTGTTTTCCATTAGCTGATGAAAAACCTTACATGCACTTTTAGCAAAGAAATAAATACAATAGAGTCAGAAAATGGGCTTCCGTTAAAGGGGGTTGGCACGACTGTTAAATGCCATTAACAATCTACAAGATTAGTCAGAGCCAAGAGTAGGAATCTCTTACTGTGTTGCTCCAAACACTTGACCTGCAACTCAACAGACAAAGTAGATCAGCAAAGAGCAACCATAGCAACAAGGAACCACCACCTCCCTCACAAAGCCCCCCTGGACCCTGATCCACACACATGAGAAATGAGGGTGGGGGTACTTTATGAAAGAAGATGGAGCATGGCAGGGTCATTTTAATGAGAAAGTTATAATTGCCACATTTGTTTAAGAAAGAGAATTTTAGGGCACTAATGAAAGAGTATAAACCAAACCAATGTTGTGTTTGCAGGGAAACATGGGAAAAGGAGCAGAGGGAGTGTAAAGGAGGAAGAAAAAGTGGCAGAACCAGTTAGAAAATGCATGGGGTGGGGTGGGGGGTGGCAGCAGTAGTCGAGTGGAGAAATGGTTGTCACGCATAGTAGCAGCTCCTCACGGGAAACGATAACGAACCGAGATGCTACCTAATTATATCTTGCTCACTAAATCAATTGGAGCCCAAAAAAAGAGAGAAAAAAAAAAAAAAAAGCAGCGAGAGCAACAGGCACGAAAATCTATTCCCAGCTCTGCCCTGGCCGCATAAAGGAATCGCACGGCGAAATTGAAATCATCAATGACCGTCAGACCAAGCGGATGGTCGTGTCGCTATTGGCATCCCAGCAGTGATCAGAGGCTTATCCACACATCTGCTAGACGGCAATCTTGTGCAAAAAAAAAAAAAAACAACCCTGGAAGCACTCCCAGTTCCTCAGACTGAGAAGATTTGAGTGTAGTAGCAAAACAAAATCCACCGCAAATCCATTACCTCACATCAAGTTTTGTCAGGATTGTAGTTTCTTTGGCAGTGTGAGAAAAACAAATAATACTGTTCTTTTTTTCTTTTCTTTTTTTTTTTTTTGAAGAACGTGTAGGGAAAATGCTTTAGTACCTTTTAAACTCCGGAAAAACAGATCTGTTTATCCTGACACAACATTTATAAACACAGCCGACATCCGTCAGGTGCGTCCTCATGCAAGAATTAACATATTCAGGGCTTGTGTTGGGGGGATACATCCTCTTCAGAATATCCCCAAGATGTTCTGCTTAGGTTAACAGAGTCAGTTCCATGTGCCAAACATGTATCAAACATGAAGTGCAGTCTGCTCTCTCCACGCTTTGCCAAGGAGTCACTGTGAGCTGCTGCTGCTGCAGCTGCCTGTGTACCAGCTTTGATGTTTTATTCATTTTCTTGGTAGGTTGTAAATGTGTCTTTTATAGCTACAGAAACATGTAGCTTCGTGGCGCAGAAGCATATGAAAAGGAAAAGGTAGAGCAATGCCATGGATAGATGACTTTTTTCATACAACATGGTTGCTTTGCCTCTGCCCATGCAGGAAATGAGTCCCAAACCCAAGAAATGTGAAGACCAATGCTGGGTAACAATTAAAATTGAGTTGTAGCGCTCCCGCTGTGCCACTTTTGCGAGTTGGGAAACATTTGAAGCTTCTTTTAAGGGAAACTTCAACAACAATGACTCATTTTCATGCAAAAACAATGACGGTAGTGCCACAGGCGATACAGGAGCACGTCAAATATGACTACGTATCCTAATTTTAGATCACATTTCATGGTGACAGCAAACTGTTTACAACAAAAACATGTGGCAACTGAATTTGCTGCTTTCTAACAAGCAGGAATCAACAATAGTACAATCAGCATTTCATGAATGAGAGGTAAGATAAATGTTTGAATGTTGCAACGAAAACTCTGTAGAATATGATATAAATGATAGTTATATAGCTTGGACATGGTGCAAAGTCCCTGATGTCAGGTATGCAGACAGATATTGTGTTCTTTTTTTTCCCCCCAAAAGATAGATATCCATCATGCAATGTTATTGCTGATACCATTTATTGCCAAACAACAACCAATACAAATGGCAAAAACAGGTAAAAAGATCAACAAGATACTGTAACAATGGACTGCAGCATCCTGCAAGTAGAAGATGGAAGACTGCATTTATTTCTACGTCTCTGTTTAATCTTAGCTTGTACGGATAAATGCTATAAATTGTGAATGGAGCTCACTTATTTAGTGTTTTTTTCCACTGATTTAACAGCCTCTAAATTGCTTTACAATGTTATTTACATTCACACGCCAATAGAGGCAGGGTTTAATGTCTTGCTCAAGGACACTTCAACTATACCACTTTCAATTTCAGTGTTAAATTTGCAGATTGTTCAACACAGCCTGCTCGCTTTTCTTCTGTGATGTTTTCATATTGTGATCTACCAGGTCAACATGTATCGCACCTACTGCTCATTCAGCTGCCTGTGCAGAATAAATGTGTTCTCGCTGCGGAAATCATCTAAGAGGCATAATGAGGTGAAGAAAGGCTTTGTGTTTAACCAGAGAAGTGTTTAGACTGT
>OMNM01026444.1:0-14414 GCA_900302745.1 Parablennius parvicornis | reverse complement strand
GAAAGCCTGAATAAGTTTTAAAGGGAGACACAGGTTACCTCTTGGTTACGAAATAACTTTCAATAGTAGCATCAGAATAGTAGGATTTTGACACTGACTTTCAGTTTCCTGGGACTGCGGAGTCATCAGTCTATGCTGGAAGATGTGTTTGTTTCATCAAGAGACTTTCCGTCTGCCCACTGAAATGGCGTTGAGCAGTAATTAGGGCATCATTAGCACATGTTAGTGTTGGTGGAGGAGGGGTTGTCGGCAGGAGAGAGTGCGGAAGAGAGAGACAGAAGGTAAACCCAGACTGAAGGAAAATGGAGAGGAGCTGCTCCACGTGAGAGATGAAAGCGGCGAAGGGTAAGAGACAGAGCAAGGAGGTGATAGATGAAGGGAAAAGTGACACTGGCGCTGATAGCAGACTGCTGATGATGAAAAGTGTTTGGTGCGCGAGCGTGGACCCGTTAATGAAAGGGAAACAGCAGCATGCGTTCCCATCGTTAGCCCTCATTAGCCCCCTCTCTGGGGGGTCTGTTGTGAACGCACTGAGGAGGCGGTCGGATGGAGAAAGATGCTCCAGACGGAAAGAAGTAGGTGTGGAATGAAAGGAAAACAAAAAGGGGAGGGAGGAGGAGGCTTGTTTGAGCTTTTTGCTATTGTTAATGTGCGTGTAACGACAATGCGCGTTTTGGTTCCACATGCGTCAATGTGCGCAAATATGTGGCGGCTTTGATTTCAGTTTGAACTCACGCAGTCTCCCACTGCTACGTCGAAAAAATCTTTTCAGATAAAGAGGAGCTCCATTTCACACCCACGTCAGGGGATATTGTGTTTTCCCCGAGTTTAGGTCCAAAGATGGGGGCTTAGGAGTTTGAGGGATTTTAGTTGTTTTTGGCCCTGTGGTTTCAGTTATTGAACCTGGGATTTTTATATATATATATGTGTGTGTGTGTGTGTGTGTGTGTGTGTGTGTGTGTGTGTGTGTGTGTGCGTGTGTTAATTTGTATATATTTCTAAATGTGACATCAGTAATTGTTCTAAATCACATTTTTATTAACTTATAGTTTAGTGGAACTTTGAAGGGTGAGTTTTTTCAACCAACCAAAGATATGAAGTTGGGTGGAAGCTTCTTTTTTTTTGTTTATCAAGCACTTTTTTTCCACATATTTGTCTTTTATCTAGATCCACTTCAAGATGTCAAATATATTTTATTAACATTTCACCATCTTGGCTTTCAAATTGCGTTCATTGTTGCTGTGTTGATTGAGTCAATGTTGCCATTTGTGTGTGCGCATGTGGTGTGTGTGTGTGTACAAGTTTTCTGAGGTACAGTAGTGTGATAGTGTGACTAATTATCTGCGAAACACTGTATTAGTTGCATGATTACCAGGTTCTTCTATAGTTAATTACATAGCCTGCTCTTGCCTGACCTCTGCCAGTATGATACATTGCGCTGCTTCTCCATCTTCCACTCCTTCGGCCCCCACCATCCTCCTCTTCCTCCTTTTTTTTCCACCAGTTCTTTTCAGAAGTTGACTCCAACTCCCTTTGAAAAGTGTGACCTTTTAATATCTTATCTTAACCACCGATAAAACATGGCCATAAAACATAGAACTGGAATATTTTTCCCCCCTGCAGTCAAAATCAGCATGTCCTGCTACACTAGTTAATTAAATGAACTTTGCACTATGAATAAGATATGCCACAAGTTTGTAGGTTTTTTTTGGGGGGGGGCTCATTTGAACTAGATTCTATATCACAGATGCAAGCCTGTGACATCGGCATCTACTTGATATTAGATGATACTGTAAATTTGTGCCAAACAAGAAGCTTTTGTGTAGTTACTTGTATACATTTCAAAATGTGACACCAGTATCATTTATCTAGATCCACTTCAAGATGTCTAATATATTTTAATAACATTTCAGCATCTTGGTTTTCAAATTTTGTTTATTGTTTGTTGAGTGAATCAATGTTGCCATTTAAGCCTACTGATGATAGTGTGGACAAGAAAAAAAAAAAAAATCTTTTTGTCCAAGCTTGACAAAGTTATCGCAATCGAAAGGTTAATGTGGAGATTATCTCTTCTTCACTATTCTCTGCTGTCAATACCCCGGTCTATACTTGCTGCCCTAATAGTTGCCTAACATGATTTGCCTCAGATCAAAGTGCTTTGTAGCCTAAACTTGAAGTGAATTGCTTTTAAGTATCTGGAATGACTGTTTGACCTTAACCTATGGGGGTAAAAAAAGAAGAAAAAAAAGCCTCTATGATAAACGGGCACTTGTGAAGCTGGAGCATTGCCAGGTATATTTCCCACTGACTGACTAAGTCCATTGTATATTGTCACTGTACGTACAGTTCAAGTGACATACGGTTGCCACCTGTTACACTGATAATCTGTCGCCTCAGATAAAAAAGGTGGTGCGTTAATATACCTGAAAAGTGCTGCTACCCCTTTTACTGGTTGATATTTCCTCAATACCAGGAAATAAGACAAAAAGTAGTCAGGAACATGTCTGAATCCTAGTCATTTAAAATTACAAGCTCACCAACGTGGTCAAAATTATTATTAGATGCTCAAGAAACTCGAACAAATAGGAAGCTTACTTTTAAAGCTCTGAGGTGATATTCAGCAATAACTTTCAACACACACCCACATAAAAAAAGACAGGTAAGTATATTTTGCATCTCATTTTACTGGAAATATAGCAGAGCAAGAGTTCAAACAGTGAATATCCAAACTTTTGCTTACATTAGTTGATTGGAATAAATACTCTGTGGACTCACTCGTCCTGTTGACATTTACTGTCACAACCTTCTCTGCCACCCCAACTCTTTCCTCATGTATTAATTAACTTTTGTTACAGTAAGTTTAATCAGAATTCCATGATGATGCCTCTTGTTTATCAAATGGGGCATTAGTTATCTCAGCAGATTTATCGGTGTTGCTCGGCTCCTTGGACGACCATCACCGGCCGTGGAAGTTGTTAGCATCAAATATATTTGTACAACAATTAAGTGACAAAAAATTTTTTTTTTTTTGGTATATTTTCTTTCAGTCTTGTGATTGACAGGTACTGGCCTAGGTCTGTCCTGTTCCCTAGCAATGCTAAATACCAAGTTTCTCCCAAATGTATGCAGGCACATTGCAACACAGGTATCTAAATTGGTGTGTGAGACAACGTATGTGTGAACTGATGAATGTGACAGTGTAAAGCACTTTAGGACAGCTAAAGAGTAGTGAAAATATGCAATAAGAGTGAAGTCCATTTACCAAATTTTGAGTGGACATTGGAAGTATGAGCTGACTGTCTTCGCTGTGTAAGTGATGGATGTGGTGGACGTTCTGGGAATGCATTTCCTTTATGAGGGCCCCTTTGATGTAAAACATCAAAAACAACTTGTAAATCAAGTATCACAGTCTGACAAACAAGCACAAAAGCACTAGCGGACTCCCTTTCACCAAATTTGAAGGCTGCTCAGCATTCCCCGTTAGTAGTGGAACTCATTAGGGTGTGTTGGAGCTGAACTGAACTCCATCAGGACAGCCTGCTCTCATCCATCTTTTTTGCAGAAAGGCCACTGGGCTGTTTGCGAAAAAGTTTCAGGAATGCAGGGTGTGGCAAAGCAGACGATGTACAATTATACTGTGGAAGTCAAGATCGATCTCTTCTGTCCAGCTTACATTTTGAAGGTCTTAGTATTGTCTTTGAGGAAACTGCATTTTCCTTTTATCAATCCCAGACATAAAAGACTCTGAATGTAACATCAATCCAATCATTTATCACCAACTGTTGCTTTTCTAACCTATTTACTCTTTTCAATTGATTCATTTTCTGTTTTTTGTTTTTAGTAATGGCTGTCTGCAACTCACTTTATAAGCACTAAGAAATGAATGATGTGGAATAAGGAAGCTAAAGATGATGGCAAAATCTAATTACTACAAATTCATCATCAAGGAAAAACAGAAGTAGGGGAAAACCACAATGGAATAAGCACAACAATGGATCCAAGTCAAAGTTTGATCAGGACTTAGACTCCGTTTATATAACATTTTCAAGTGAAAATAGTAATCCTTTTGTTGCGTTTTGAGCGTCCACTTAAATAAGTAGTTCTTTTGCACATGCACAAATAAATGGACAATAACAACAATCAGTGTTCATTGTGTCATGACTCCCAGTCCATATTCTCCTGGGACCAGTAATAGCAATCCGGCTTTGTTGTCTGCGTTTTCACTTGAAACTTTCTCGAGTAAATGTGGCTTTAGAAATAATGGCATGAAATATAGAACAATCTCATTTTCTGTATCTTTTTTTAAAGGACTACAGATTTTAAATTTTTCAAACATGAGTGTCATAGGCATTTTATATCAGAGCTGGTCTTACTAAAGTTTTCCTTTCAGCCTGATCTTGTCCTCTAAAGTCTTGGCGTAATCTGAGTATTATCAGTCTGATTCTGTTTGGGTTTTGGCTTTGCTGGACATATCTAAATCTAGTATTCTAAACTTTTACAAATACCCTTCACATTTGGCCCAATTTCACAAACTCACGATCTCTCAGAAATATTGCAGTCGGCACAGTATTTGAGCCACTGCCTCGAGGTCCAACTCGGATCAGATTCCTCCTATCTGCAGACTGCTTGGCGTCTCCTCTCCATTATGGAAATGTCAGCACATCTTGGTGGTGAGTCCTCAAATTTTACAGGGGACGAGCTGATTTGATTGGCCGTGATTGATGCCAGCGCCTCACACACCCACGGACACTTAATTCAGCCTCTTCTAAACTGAGGTGCCCCAGTGACACATTATTACAAAAAAATCTGCCTGAGTCTGCAGTTTGACTTAGAGAAAAAGGGCCCAAACTCTGTTTAATAAGATCAGTCCTTCCAGCCATTGAATCACCGCTGCTTTCTCTTGGGTGCTAATTAAATTGGTAGCCATTTAGGGGTCAGTTTATGCGATCTACCATTTCTGTACTCCACTTCCTAAGCTGCAAACAGATAAAGCAGGAGCTTGTCTTTTATTTACCACTTCCCCTTCGACTTGTTCTGCCAATCTTTCTCTTCCTCAAAGCCGTTTCCCCTTCACAGGCTTAGTGGCTTTGGCTGCAGCCACAGCGCCGTGTGATTTTATCACATAAAAAGAGGAGAGATTTTACTCTTCTAGCTTTCACAGGTTCCAGGTATAACAAGGTAGGATGTGAAGGAGGAGGGAAGTATGGAGGGCCACAGACGGGCAATGACTGAGAAAAGGGAATAGCAAATGAGATGGGGATCCAGAGAGGAGTCAAATAGGATAAAGAAGCAAAAAAAAAAAAAAAAAAATTCCGGGCTTCCTGAGGATGGGTCAGAAATTGACTCGGTGTGCCGGCTACAGTCACGAGAGGAATACAATTAACATGTGGTGCTGCGTATGTATGCGAGGTTACAGAAGACAGACAGGAGAACAAATGGAAAATCCCTGCAGGTACGTAAAGCCACCAGGGAGCACTGCCTGGAGGAGACGGGATAAAAAAGAAGGTGATTGACATTCACTTTAATCCATAACTCACCACGTGTCATCCAATTTTTTTACACCTGAAACACAAAAAAAGCTACAGAGTACCAGGCAGACAATGAAAGTGGACAGTGGGGAGCAGAGAAAGTAGGAGACCAAAAGTGAGAGAGGGGGGAGTGACATACCGAGACTTAATTCCTCCGAAGGGATGACACACGGAGAGGAAATGTAGAGGACCTGAGAATATTTGGACTGCACAGGCAGGCGATAAGAAATGCATGAAAAGCAACATGGAACAGGGGGAAAAACACAAAAAAGTTGCACGTAGGAAGTGGGAGATAAGTTACCCAGGAGTTCAGTGAAAATAAAAAAAAATGCGGTTACAGTGCTGGTAAAGACCAGTAAAGCCCACTGCGCAGTAATTATTCCTCTGCTAACGATGCTAAAGCTATCTAAGGAACTCCATTGTGTTTAATTTAGGACATCTGAAAACAAGCAGGAAGTGTTGCACAGATGTTTTCTATAGGACACAAAGGAAAATAAAAAACAGGAAAGACTAACAGTTCATCTCATGGAGTGAAACCTGAGAACTGAGGGCTTCCATATTTCCTAAGGGACTCAAAATGTAATCTTTTTTTTTTTTTTTTTTATCCAGAATCTACATGTTGTGGAAACAAACAACATGCTCATAAATACTATAACAAGCATTTCACCGCCACTATACTAAACAGAGCACTATCACTAATGGTAGCCTCTTTTTTTTTATGGTCCATTAATGTTTTACCTTAACTTTTACCTATGCAGGTCCACATATGGGCTAGTCATACATTTTTCACAAAGTATAATGCTCTACCTTCAAAGTCTCTTCGTGTTTATATATAGTCTGGGAAATTCTTTATTTAAAAGCTGAAGTGGTTACCTGTAAATTTGCACAGAATCCTTGTAGTGAGTTGGAAAGAAAGTTGCAAGTTTATGCTGTAAATTAGGTGTCAAGCTATGATTTTCTTTAATTTTCTATTTTTTTCCCCCCCCATTTCTTGCACTCTCAAATTAGGTGAAAACCATGCCTTGCAGGGTTCCTCCAGCTGAATGGGCTGGCTCAGTTTACAGTGCAAACACTCCTCTCTCTTCCTCTTCCTCTCTCTCTCTGTCTCTCTCACTCCTTCAGTTGTGACCCTTGTTGCAGATGCTTTTTCTCTAATTAAAAGAGGGGAGAAGCTGCCAAGCAACCGGAGTGAAACTGCAGACCACTGAGCTTTCCGAGCACATGCACATAGACGACTACGCACACAAACACACACACACACACACACACACACACACACACACACACACACGTGCAACAGATTGCACGCTGACACCCTCAAACAAATCTGTTTCCAGGAGATGTTACCCCCTGACAAATCACTCGAGCCAACCTGTCTGCATACCCTATGTGTACTGTATCTCCTATGGAGAAGACTGATGAGATTTGAATTCCATCACCGCTTCCCGTTTGCCCAAGGCTGCAAAGCTGCGGTGTGTTTTATCTCGTTAGCGAGCTGGCTGTATCAGTAACCTGCGCCGTACCAGCTAGATATGCCGTGTACCCACAAGATCGGCTTAAATTGCATGTAAATAGTTGGCCAGTTGATGTTTCCCAAAGGCAAAAAACTAGAAGAATATAAGTTATGTATCTGCCTTGAATGGCATGAAATTGGTGCTTAAATTGTTTTTTTCGAGCACTCATTAACATGAATTACTTCATAGATAACATTTCCTAGCACTTTACCAAAAATCCCATGACTGTCACATATAAATAAGCACATCTACCGTGGCCATGCAGTTTAGATGTCTGATTCCCAAGTGGGCACATACAAAATTACAAAACACACACAAATTAAGAAGGTATCTTCATCAATTAAACCATATTTGTGTTATTTTGAATGTTCCTGTGTGTTTGGGCTTTCCAAAGTCTCATTGTTATCGCCTGTGATCGTAAAGATATTCTGGATATTTTGGTCGTTTGGATTTTTGGTTTGCACCAATAAAATGCGCTCTTGTTTCACCAATGGAAGTGTCTGGCATCTTGAATTCTCCTCTGATCAATTCGTAACACATATTACTATGTTGTTGATGTTGACAGGATTTGCTATATTCTGCTATAACTATATATGACTAAAAGTCCTACCACTCATACACTCATATGAGTGTTATTACAGTGGTTCAAAGGTCTTCTAACTTTATGACTGTCCAATGACAGAAGTGAATCACCAGCATGCTTCACATTTCAAAAGGACTGTCACATATTGAAGGTTGAAATGTTGTTCAAGTTGAACTTTTTTTTCTTTTTGGACCATTTAACAGTGTAAATATCAAAATGAATCCGAGCATCCTAGTCGTCTTGGTTAACAGGTACCACTGTGTAAACATGCTACAATTATAGAATAAATAGCAAACAATCTCCACGTAACTTTCATGGTTGTTGAATGTTTACTGCAATACGAGCTACAAACATGTTTTCCTTTATTCTCGCTCATACAGTCTGCAAGTCTCATAACAATTGAATTTGTTGATCCACTACAGTCTGTTTTCCGAGCTGCAGAAAAGCATTTCGAGACATCAGTGGTGTCCATACAATGTAGATTTAGTAGCAGAAATAAACTTAATGTTGGATTACTTGGGCTTTCGCTAAAAAAATAAAAAATAAAAAAACTTTTGATATTGATTTATTGTGCAGACACACAAGGTGTGTCACACTTAGGCAGAAATTCTTCTTTGGAAAGATAATTAATAAATATGAAACTACTTGCGATAACTAACAATGAATACATATATCAATATGGCTATTAGAAACATGCTCGTCCAAGCGCAATTCCCAGGTTATCTATTGAGCATATATATATATATATAAATAAACAGAGTAATACTTTTTTCATTTTTCTAAATTCTTCCACTTATAAGTGCACATTTGTTGGTCCCACAACACTGAAATGGAATTCCTTTACTTGTGGCCACATGGTGGGTTTAAACGTGGATTTAAAAAATGGGTGGCTGGCATCCCCTTGGGAGTGCCACAGAGCTTTTTGAAAGGTGCAGTAGCAGAATAACTGTGAAGGTCAGAGAAGTGTCTTTCCACAGCATCTTTTAGTTTTTTTCTTTGTGATTGTTGAGAAGAGTCGTGATTAAAAGAAATAAGCGAGGAAGCATGACCAAATCCATTTATTGTGAGTTTGATGCAGTTAGAATAAAATCATAACAATAATAAATGACCAGGTGCTTAAAAATTAAAGGCTCCAACTAGCACGAGAAGAGTTGTGCCTTGCCTTTGAAAATGTAATGAAGAAATTCCAACATCAACGTGAGACAAAGCGTGTTTAGTGCAAACGTTGTGGTGGCCGGGGTGTGCATTGTGATCGAGGGTTGAAAAACCCCCGTTTAGTGATCTATGATCTATGAATATCACAGATGTTTCCCTCAAATATCCAGAAGTGTGAGCAGAGATTTCCTCTGCTTTATCCAAGTTAGAGTTGCAGCAGCTGTAGTAGGTTTTAGGTTGTTTTTTTTGTTTGTTTTTTACATATCACTGAATTTTACCTCAGAAATGATAGAGTCTGACTTTATATTTACATTGGAGTCATTTTCTTTAGCAAATGTTTGGATATTGCAAAACTATTGACAATTAAATCAGATATAGTCTGCATCACAACACAAACACGTTTTGAAGATTACATTTAAAGGTTATTATGGTCGTATTTACCGGTCCAGCCCACTCAAGATGAAATTGAGCTTCATGTTGCCCCGGAACTGAAATGTGCTTGACACCTCTGGGGTTCAGATACAGACAATCAGACAGCCATATTCGCATTTAAGTGCAATTCTATTTTCACCACTCAACATTAAAGAAGTGTTTTTTGGACAGTAACAAGAAAACTGATCCACACCCAGGGAGAACATGCAAACTCTACCCAGAAAGGCCAACAAGCCCCAGACTACTGGGAATGTAAATCACAATGCAATCCTATACTCTCAAGATGTTTTAGTTTTCATTCAAAATAATGAAAAACAAACTAGAGGAAATTAATTGGGTTGAATATGTATGACTCTATGGTACGCTTTATTTTCTGATTAGTTTATACGGTCTAATATATAATATATACTTGGCTTTGCATTTCAAGTCATAGACTTGATATAGAACTTTCCAAGGTCAGTTTGATTTATGCCAAGTTTGTGTGCACAATGTTTCTTTACAAAGGAATCAGAGAGCTGAAGTTAGACGGCTATAAAAATAGCGATCGCATAAACGTATCTGACAACATTCAAATATGCATAAAGTATCCCAAGACTTCAGCAGCTGTCAAATCAGAAGATACCAGTGAAATTATAATATGTTGAATGTACTGACATCTGATTAAAGACTATGCCGGATTTGAGCTGAATTATTTAGACCAACACACTGACAGAGGAAGTGTGCAACAGAGAGAGACAGAAATAAAGTGGTGGAGACAGACATAAAGAACAAAGGGGAGGAGACCAGTAAAGGATCCTCCGAGTCACTGCCCAGACACCCGAGGGACAACCACCACATAACTAACAACCCCACATGAGCAGGAGCGTCTGGTCACTTACAAACGTCAGTCTGTTCTTTATTCATCCGTTGCCTCTTAAACTAAGCAAGGACGACTACCAGACACAAATTTTTTTCCAACTCAAAGAAAGAAATGGTCTCACTTCCTCAGTATCTCCCTGTCATGTCAACACCGCTGATGGCTCTGAGATTAAAGGACCCTCCAGACAGCCATTTTTCCACACTCTGACTATTTTGGGGGACAAACTAATCCCTATAAATCTTATCAAGGATATGTGAGAAACCCAACCATATGTGGAGGAGATTAGTGTGGAGTTTTTGGCCTTTCCTCGGTTCCCTCACTTCAGATAAGATGGCTGTCGACACGCACATGACCACACAAACACACAATCAATTCTCACATTCACCATTGTTTTGAGAGATTTTTTTTCTCCCTTTCTCATTCTGGTCACATTGAGATGTGATTACAAAATCTGCATCAATCTCAAAGCATTGAACCTTCCCTTTTAACATCAATCCCCATGCACGCAATCACAGAGGCGCACTATTTAGCCGGTCTCCACTTCTCCCTCGCCGTCCCCACCACCTTAGGCTGGTGTGGTCGAGTTGCTCTGCTTTCTCGGCGCACGTTGTGTCATCCCTCATTACCTCCAAATGCCAATTAAAAGAAAGAGTCCAATCTACTGACGCCTTTTGAAGTGCAGAAATGGGAAAACTGAGCCTTGACACAAAGAGTCAAAAGACAAGGCACAAGAGTGGAAATGGGGTGGGAAGCACGAGAGTTAGAAGGAAGGGAAGAAAGAAAGAAAGAAAGAAAGATGTGTAGCCTGAACAATAGACAGTTTGAAAATTAGACCCCCCCCCAAAAAAAAAAAAAAAAAACAGTGGGTGCTGAGAAGTAGATTATGTGTGTTCTGATTTGATTTCTATGGCAGATATAATGACGGTTAGTTTTCTATTCATCTTCCTGGCGCAGTAGGAGCACAGTAGGCAAATCGGGTTTTAGGATCTGGCCAGTGGGCAATGAGGAGGGCTATTAAAGGATCATTACCATCTCCTGCCATTACAGAGCTGTTCCTCTGGAGGAATTACCTTGGTAATGAGACCAACCTGAAACCGAGTGCTCGCGGCGAGCCTGACGTACATTACATGGGAACGCTGCTACACACACCCATCTGAAGACACTCAGCTGAGACTGATAATTCTTGCTTTGCAGATCAGTGGGAAGACTCATGGCACGCACACATTTCGAACAAACTTCTAGAGAAAGTGCACAAGAGTCTAGTTAATCCTGCTGACAGTTGCTTATATACTTGACATTACTAGGATGCCACTTGTTTCCCTTCCTTTCATCTATCCTTTCTCACAACTTTTTTTTTTCTGTGCCCCAAGAACTTGTTCCCTTCCCCACATTAAAATGCTCTCTGACACCATGCCTCCTGCGTGCACTCTCGAGCTGTGGTGAGCTATGAGCAGTCATTAACCTGAAATGCTATCGTGGAGACAGGCACGTCCTGACACCGGCAGAGTCTTTTTACTGTTGTTCCACTGTGTAATGGAAAGCAAAGGAAAACAGTTTAAATAGACACCGAGTTCTCTTGTTAAAAAAAAAAAAAAAAAGAAAAAAAAAAGTGTTCCTGTAGCTGAGATTAAACACAATTCTTGCCAATGTAAAGTACTGCAAGTTTTTCTTTTAACTATATTCCACTCTATTTTGAGCATCAAGCAGCCATGTCTGGTAGCTGGTTGTTCCTGGATGAGGATGACAGCAAGATATGATGGATTCCAATTATGTCAGTGGTAAAATATCAAAATGTACACGGAAACGCCTCCAATCTTTCTTGTAGCATGATATTGGTTTCCGCTCTAGACCTGGTGAAAAAAAAAAACAATCATTTCCCAGTGAACCTTCAGGGCAAAAAATAAAAAGGTGAATGCATTAATTTTGCATTACATATACATATATGTGTTCAAATTGGATATACACTACTTGTGAAAGGTTGAGGGTTTTTTTTTTCTTTCACTGTTGATGGGATTCAGTGGATAAAGTGTAGCGTACTGTAATACCTCCACTTTTTGCATTAAAAATAGTATTAGTAATGAAAATTACACTTACAATCACTAATTCCTACCAGAGCTTATTACAATTTTTAAAACAGCGCGTTTTGAAAAGTTGACTGCTGTTCCCTGCCCTGATGTGTTTCACAGCATTAGTTTCTGAGATCTCTTTTATTTTGTGTTTTTGGGTCTTTTTGCTCCAGTAAATTGAACATCTGTTCCACCTTGAACATTGTCTGGAAATCTGAGGCCACAGTTTCCAGGTACATAGATATTTGAAAAAACTGTGATATTTCTCTGCATTTGGGCCTTGCATTTACACATAAATGCAGCTACGACTCACCACAAACCATGATTTCTGAAAACATGTTGAAAGAAAAATGTTCCATGTTCCATGTTGAAAGAATAATGGTGTTGAGTTAGCTGCTAGAAATAGGGTCTCAGTAACGATCATCTTATAATATAACAAGTAGATGCACACGGATACACACACTACACACCCACACACGTTACCTTTTCCAAGGGCAGAACCCATTCCAACTTTATGATGGACCTAAAGACACGCTGTGGGCAGCAAGGGCTATGGCCAAAAAGACTTTATAGCATCATAAACACAGTTATTCCCCATCTCCCCAACATAAATACATGTTGGAGAGTTACCAAGAGGACAGCTCCAAGTCATGGCTGCTCTCAGAGAAGAGAGAGAGAGAGAGAGAGAGAGAGAGAGAGAGAGAGAGAGAGAGAGAGAGAGAGAGAGAGAGAGACAGAGACAGAGACAGAGACAGAGACAGAGAGACAGAGAGAGAGAGAGAGAGACAGAGACAGAGAGAGAGAGACAGAGAGAGACAGAGAGAGAGAGAGAGAGACAGAGAGAGAAACAGAGAAAGAGAGAGACAGAGACAGAGAGAGAGACAGAGAGAGAAACAGAGAAAGAGAGAGAGAGAGAGACAGAGAGACAGAGAGACAGAGAGAGAGAGAGAGAGAGAGAGAGAGAGAGAGAGAGAGAGACAGAGAGAGAGAGAGACAGAGAGAGAGAGAGAGAGAGAGAGAGAGAGAGAGAGAGAGAGAGAGAGAGAGAGAGAGAGAGACGGCGTTCCCACAGGGGACACCAGGTGACAATGCCTAATGATTCTGTACTGATTCAGTGTGACAGAAATTAAATTGGTCACATCATGCTTCCGTTCACATTAAAATTTCCATCTGGGTTCCATATGATCCCCACATTTTAAAACTTTCATCACAAATTACACTTCGCCATCAGTCCCTGAGTGGTTCTGCGTCTGCGTTGCTATAGTATATTTAAAATTATTCAATATGGCAAACTGCCCATGCATGACATCAATATCAAAAATCATGGGACGTTGTGTCAAATGTAAAGATTAATAATCTGCAATATTTTATAAACCTACATTGTTTTCACACTGAAACCTAGAAAATACAAGTGTAAGAAAAATATTTACTTTTGGTTAACGCCTTCCATAATGTTGGTAAAGGGTGAAAGGTCATATAGAGGTTGGTTTAAAGAAGAAGAAATATACATGGGTGTACTGTCTGTCCATTATATTTTAGACATTGGTCCAATCTTTTTAGGTTTCAGGTTAAAAATGAGTTGCACTTTTTCTTTTGTTGACTCAAGAAAGGCCAGTGCTGCTTTTAATTAAAGAGCTTCTCCTGGATAGCAGGACATTCAGCATGTCAGGTGAAGAAGTGAGACATAAAATAAAAGGGCAATCTGCGCCTCGGGAAGACCCAAGTGACAGTCTGCATTTCAAAGCATGTTTAACAAGAAATCAATAAACCCTAAGGAAGCATGTAAATGTATTTACACATGTTCTCACAGTGCAGCAGAAAAGCAATTACAAGTTATTTGCATGGATTTAATTTATTTTTTGCTCCTAGAATATAGGGATTCAAACCTATTTGATCTTCAAAATGTGACTGTTTACTGTCACTTATATTACGTCTGCAGAATAATTTCTTCATGAATCCCTTTTCAGTTATGAAAATAAATAAAACCACTCAATTGCACAGCTGAGAATGTTTCAACAGCGAGGCTTCACATTTAACCTCATACATTACAATTCAATTATCAAAGCTGTCACCTCTGTGATCAGCTTCTCGTTGCACCACTTCTTGGATTGAGCATTAATTAAACATCTTCTCACAGTTGTTAGTATTTTCAGTACGGTTCATTGGTATACAGTAAATCTGCCACAGGAGCTACTCGAGTCCAAAAGCAAAACAAGGAAAAAAGTGCCCGATGATGAATCTGCAGTCTGACCTGGATTTGGCTTCTTTTACATAAGC